>JAKCWB010000197.1:0-20579 GCA_022388445.1 Zophobas atratus | reverse complement strand
ATCCATCTGTTCTGACGAAACTTTTAAAACCCTTTCCCACCTTTTTCGTCAAGGTCTCTGAATTTTTTCCCAAGTTACTTTATCGCGAAAAGCCAGGTGACCAGAGACCTGCAAATTTAAAATTGGGGAAGTATGTTTTATGACTTTAAAAAAATTTTGAGACTCGGCGACTAAATGCTTTAAACAGAATTAACTCAATGAATTGGCACGTTTAACAAAGAGCGATTTGAACAGACCATTTAAAAATTTTTTATTTTATTAGACACCAAGGTTTTTGCAACCCTTAAAAAGTACACTGTTTTTCCAATTTAAATATGGGAAGTTGGGGATTTTTGCGGCCAAGGGCAAAATTTTAAACACTTATCTCTATTTATAGTATAACCCATCACACCCCCAAATCATTTATTATATTCAGATCTTTGAACCTTCGGCTCTACAAATGATTCCCAAAAATTTTTTGCAATCTCAGCGTAAAAGAATGTTCAACTTTATTAAGAAACTTGATCAAATATAAAAGAAAAAAAGATTGGCCCAAGTACAGATCTTGTGGAACCCGACATAACAAACGCACGTGCCCTGAATTACCGATTTTCACAAAAAAGTTCTATTGAAGGAAGCTGCAATCCATTTAATATTTTTTCCTGGGATCCCTAAAGATCAACTTACTCAAGAGACGCATGAGGAACTCGATGAATGCTTTTTCAAAATCAAATAAACCACATCTACGGGATAAACCCTATAATATGTGGTCCTTATTCAAGCAACTTAAAAGCTTGATTACTGACTATTGGGTAAGAACCCTGGGGGGTCTGGGGAAAAAGTACCAAACTGAGAAACTAAAAAGTAATTGCTTACAAATTATTTTCTCCAAAAGTTTGCAAACACTAAATTTAGGTAATAGTCTATAGTTGGAAGCAAGATTTTATCGCCTTTTTTAAAAATATGGGTATTCCCGAGAAATTTAACCAATCATTTGGAAAACAAGACTATAAAAGAAATTTGCATAACATGTAAGAGAGGTTTCTATCTCATTGGCGCTTTTTTGAAAAAAACATGGAAATTTTGCCCGGGACCGGGAGAGCTTTTTGGACAGATAAAATTTTCATTTTAAAAACGCATTTTCAGAAAAATTTAATTTGCGCTAGCGATTTAGCACTTTAGGTTTTTAAACCCAACGGTAGTTGTTTTTGGGGTTCATTAACAATATGCTGGGAAAAATTTTCAACAAAGTTTCAGCCGCCAAGATTGTTTTTGCTTTGATGCCCTCTTCGTTTCTACACTGAGAGTACTGTAGAAGATAAATTTTTTTTCGGACATATCTATAACACTTTTTGGTCCAACTCTAATAATTTTTTTTTTCATACTTAGTTTTTTTTCCCTTTTATATCAATATAACTTATTCCCAAAATGTTCTATGCAAATTTTAAATCTTTTAAAAACCCCGACTTTTTTAAATTTTTCCCTTTTCCCCTTTCTGCTTTGATCGCGATTAATGTAGAAGAACCAAGGGTTTTCCCACAATTTAATTTTTAGATTGCCCCCTAAAATGTATACGTTTTTAAAGCGTTGTTTCAACGAGTGAAATTACCCAAGATGAACAGGGTTATGTCTCCAGAAAGTCAAACCAATCAATGTTGCAAAGAGTTTGTTTTTGATTAGCAAAATTTATTCTACTAATGGATTTTCGTTATGTTTGGTTTATTCTGGTGTAATACTTTTTCCTGAAAATTTAACTGTCCATATCTGACTTTCCAATGGGGGGGGAAAAAGTAAGATTGGGAAAATTTAAATTTCTTGTCTGGCAAACTAAAACTAATGTAGATGCGTGCACCCCAAAACGAAACCCTTTTGGGGCCTGACACAAGTTTAGTGAGATTAGAATTTAAAAGAAAAACCACGAATAAGGGTACCTTTTAGTATCGATTGGGTTTTTTCAAGGGGCCAAAAGAATTCAGGGAAAAATTAAAAACGCCCGCTATTTCCAAATTGGAGGGTCCATTTTAAAGGGAAAGGCACTTACTAAATAGATCATTAAGTACAGGTTTTAGGTGGGCGATGCCAACCCAAGATAATTGAAAACTGAGAAATATTACTTTCAAAAAAATTGTTTCAAATTTGGGAATTTTTACTAATTCCTGATTTTAAAAAATTTAAAGTACAATTTCGAGAGTAAATACACACTCCCCCTCCTTCCCCTTTCTACTGATTAAAAAAAAATTAAACCAAGGGGCTGATTCCGGATCTCTGATTTAACCATGTTTCAGAAGCATAATACATGCGGCTTATTTGAAGAGGTAGATTTCAAAAAAAAGTAGTTTGATGTCAGGGGGCGATATTGGTGTCATTAAAAAAAATTAAAAATCATTTCAGAACGGTCTTTTTAATTTTTCACAGTTAAATAGCGGGGGAATTTCACTAAGACATTTTTTGTATCCCTAATACTTTTTCATTTCATTATATTGAAACAATTGAGTTGGGAAATTTTGTGTCTACAAAAAATTTAAGGGTTTTAAACCATCAAAATTTACCGCATTTAGGAAAGATTTTTAGTTACAATTTTTTGAGTTGGTTAAACCATTAAATTAAAATTAAATCCCCCCGTAAACCCATAAAGTAACTATGGAAAAAACCCCTTTTATAATAACATCTAAGTCGGTTTTTACTGAAAAACCCCTTTGAAATTGAAAATATATTTCAAAAATAAAATGACAAAAATAAGTTTTAAAAAATTTAGTTTTGTTCACTTTCCACCCTAGGGTTCTAATGTTAAAAAAAAAAAAACTTAAAGGACGTTCGAAAAATTTAACATTTTCACTAAACCCCGGCTTTTAAAATTGATAAACGGTTTTTTATTCGAGCGATTTGGGGTGCCTTTAAATGTGTTTGGGGTCAGAACAATAAAAAAAGTTGAAAAATATTTTTAAATTTTTCAATAAAAATGAAAAAAAAACAGTTTTGCTAAATTTTTTTTTCTTGCACTTCCAGCCCGTTTAGGGATTGATTGGTTTAAAAATTTTACAAGAAAACACTTCAAAAGTGGTTTCTAAAATTTAACATTTTCTTGTATCTCAACCCCAGAATGATAAAGCCCCAAACCCCTTTCCCTATTCTGAGTCGATTCGCACTTTAAATTGTTTGGTCCAAACCAAAAAAAAGGGAAAATAGTTTCCAAAAATTTTTCCAATTTAAAATCGGGCCAAAATACCGTTTCTAGCTAAAATTTTGAAAGGGTTTTCGTTCCTTTCCTAGACCGTTTGGGGGGCTAACCTAAAAAATTGGTTAAAAAAAAAAAGTACAAGGAAACCCCCCCAACTACAAAAAAGTTTGACTTTTCTGAGAATTTTAACAGTTTTCTTTTTTACGAAGCCAAATGCATAAAATTGCCCTAAAGCTCCTTTTCCTATTCTGAGTCGATTCGCATGCTTTAAGGTGTTTGGGGGCTCAAAACCATCAAAAAACGTTGAAATATTTTTTAAATTTCAATAAAAATCGAAAAAAATACAGTTTCTACAAAAATTTTGAGGTTTCTTTCCCTTTTTCCAGCCCGTAGGGTATTGATTGGCTTAAAAACAAGAAAACACTTAAAAAAGTGAGTTTCAAAGAATTTTAACAGTTTTCTTGACTACGAACGCCAAAAATGCAAAAAATTGACCAAAACGTCTCCTTTTCCTATTCTAGTCGATTCTGCATGCTTAAGGTTTTGGGGGGGCTCAAAACCCACAAAAAAAACAAAAAATGCAAAAAAAAAAAATCACAAAAATGTTTCTGAAAAATTTGATTGGTTTTTTTTTTTCCCCTTGGGCCAAAAATTTTTTTTTCCCGAAAAAACCCCTTTTTTTTTGGGTTTTCTGATTTTGGGGGCTTTAAAAAAGGTTAAACAAAAAAAAAAAAAACTTTTCCAAAAGGGGGGATTTTTGGGGGTTTTTCTGAAAAAAATTTTTTTAAAAAACTTTTTTTCTTGTATCTCAAGCCAAAAATGCAAAAAATGACCTAAACGTCTCCTTTCCATTCTGATCGATTCCATGTTTTAAGGGTGTTTGGTGCTCAAACCTCAAAAAACGTTAAAAAATTTAAAATTTCAATAAAAACAAAAAAAAAACATTTCTACAAAAATTTGGGGGTTTCGTTGCACTTTCCCCCCCCTGGGACTTTTGGCTTAAAAGACAAGAAAACCTTAAAAAGTGACTTTTTTAAAATTTTTTAAAAATTTTCTTGTACTAAAAAATACGCCCCAAAGCAAAAAGCCCTAAACTTTCCCCTTTTTTTTTCTGATGATTCTGTTTTAAATGTGTTTGGGGTAAAACCATCAAAAAACGTTAAATTAGTTAAAATTTAAATAAAAACGAAAAAAATACATTTTCTAGCAAAAATTTTGAGGTTTTTTTGTTTTTCCGACCCCGTAAGTTTGTTGGTTTAAAAGTAAAAAAACATTAAAGTGATTTTCTAAAAAATTTTTTAACATTTTTTTTCTTGTTACAAACCCCAAAATGCATAAAATTCCCAAAGTTTTTTTTTTTGATCGTTCTGCATTTTTAAGGGTTTTTTGGGTAAACCAAAAAAAAAGTTGAAATATTTCAAATTCAAAAAAAACAAAAAAAATTACTTTTTCAAAAATTTGATGTTTCGTTGTTTTCCCGACCCGTGGGGTTTTTGATTGGTAAAAGAAAGAAAACACTTAAAAGTGCGTTTGAAAAATTTTTAAATTTTTTTTTCTTTTTTTTTTTACCAGAACCCCAGAATGCAAAAAATTTGAAAATTTCCCCTTTTTTTCGGCGTTCATCTTTAAGGGGTTTGGTGGTCAAAACCATAAAAAAAGTTTAAAATATATTTCAAATTAAAAAAAAACGCAAAATAAGTTTTTAGTAAAATTTATGGTTTCTTCATTTCCCCGGCCGGGGGGTTGTTGGGGTTTAAAAAGTACAAAAACACTAAAAAGTAGTTTCTGAATTTTAACAGTTTTTTTATTACGACCCAAATCAAAAAAGACCAAATTTCCCCTTTTCCCATTTGAGTCGTTTAAATTTTTTAAAGGTGTTTGGGGTGAAAAAAAAAACGTTGAAATATTTTAATTTAATAAAATCGAAAAAAAGTTTTACAAAATTGAGGTTTTTCTTTATTTGACCCCGGGGAATCTGTTGGGGCCTTAAAAGAAAAAAAAAAAACCCTTAAAGTGGTTTCAAAAAATTTTAAAGTTTTTTTGTATCTAGAACGCCGAAATGAAAAAATTGAAAACTTCCCCCTTTTTATTCAGTCGTTTGCTTTTTTAAGTGTTTTGGTGGTAGAAAAAAAAAATTTTAATAAAGTTAAATTCAAAAAAAATACAAAAACATTTTCTCTAAAATTTAGGTTTGTTGTTTTTACCCCGTGGGTATCTGTTTGGTTTTAAATAAAGAAAACACTAAAAAGTGATTTTTGGGAAAAATTTTAAAATTTTTTGTTTTTGAACCCCAAAATGCTAAAATTGACCTAAACTTTCCCCTTTTTCCTATTTGAGTCGATTCCCCTGCTTAAGTTGTTTGGGGGTAAAAAAAAAATTTTAAAAAAAAGTTAAATTTTAAATAAAAATCGACAAAAATACTTTCAGTAAAATTTGGGGGTTTTTTTGCATTTCCGACCCCGGGGGGTTTGATTGGCTAAAATACAAAAAACATTTAAAAAAGTGACTTTTTTAAAGAATTTTAAAATTTTCTTGTATTAGAAAGAACAAAAAATTCCCCTAAACGTTTTTTCCTTTCTGAGCATTCGCAGCTTTGGGGTTGTTGGTGGCCAAACCATAAAAAAACTTAAATTAGTTCAAATTCCAAAAAATGACAAAAATACAGTTTTAGCAAAAATTTGAGGTTTGTTGCCCCCCCGACCCCGTAGGGATTTTTTGGTTAAAAGTACAAAAAAACATTAAAAAGTGCGTTTTGAAAATTTTTAAAATTTTTTTTGTATCTACGAACCCCAAATATAAAATTGCCCTTTAAACTTTCCCTTTTCCTTTTGATCATTCCCCTTTTTAATGTTTTGGGGAAGTGGGTTGGTGGCTCAAACCATCAAAAACGTTGAAATATAGTTCAAATTCAATAAAAATCGACAAAAATCAGTTTCTAGCAAAATTTGATGGTTTGTTGCACTTTCCGAGCCCGTAGGGTATCTGATGGCTTAAAAGTACAGAAAACATTCAAAAGTGACGTTTTCTGAAGAATTTTAACAGTTTTCTTGTATCTCGAACGCCAGAATGCATAAATTGACCTAAACGTCTCCTTTTCCTATTTGAGTCGATTCTGCATGCTTTAAGTGGGTTGGTGGCTCAGAACCATCAAAAAACGTTGAAATATAGTTCAAATTCAATAAAAATCGACAAAAATACAGTTTCTAGCTAAATTTGATGGTTTCGTTGCACTTTCCGAGCCCGTTGGGTATTGTTGGCTTAAAAGTACAAGAAAACACTTCAAAGTGACGTTTCTGAAGAATTTTAACAGTTTTCTTGTATCTACGAACGCCAGAATGCATAAAAATTGACCTAAACGTCTCCTTTTTCCTATTCTGATCGATTCTGCATGCTTTAAGTGTGTTTGGTGGCTCAGAACCATCAAAAAATTGAAATATAGTTCAAATTCAATAAAAATCGACAAAAATACATTTTCTAGCTAAAAATTTTGTGGTTTCCGTTGCACTTTCCGAGCCCGTAGGTTATTGATTGGCTTAAAAGTACAAGAAAACACTTCAAAAGTGCGTTTCTGAAGAATTTTAACAGTTTTTTGTATCTACGAACGCCAGAATGCATAAAATTGACCTAAACGTCTCCTTTTCCTATTCTGATCGATTCTGCATGCTTTAAGTGTGTTTGGTGGCTCAGAACCATAAAAAAAAACGTTGAATATAGTTCCCAAATTCAATAAAAATCGACAAAAATACAGTTTCTAGCTAAAATTTTGATGGTTTCGTTGCACTTTCCGAGCCGTAGGGTATCTGTTTGGGCTTAAAAGTACAAGAAAACACTTCAAAAGTGACGTTTTCTGAAAAATTTTAACAGTTTTCTTGTATCTACGAACGCCAGAATGCATAAAATTGACCTAAACGTCTCCTTTTCTATTCTGAGTCGATTTGCATGCTTTAAGTGTGTTTGGTGGCTCAGAACCATCAAAAAAACGTTGAAATATAGTTCAAATTAAATAAAAATCGACAAAAATACAGTTTCTAGCAAAATTTGATGGTTTCGTTGCACTTTCCGAGCCGTGGGGTATCTGATTGGCTTAAAAGTACAAGAAACACTTCAAAAGTGAGTTTTTGAAGAATTTTAACAGTTTTCTTGTATTACGAACGCCAGAATGCATAAAATTGACCAAAAGTCTCCTTTTCCTATTCTGAGTCGATTCTGCATGCTTTAAGTGTGTTTGGTGGCTCGAACCATCAAAAACGTTTGAAATATAGTTCAAATTCAAAAAAAATCGACAAAAATACAGTTTCTAGCTAAAATTTGATGGTTTCGTTGCACTTTCCGAGCCCGTGGGGTATTGATTGGCTTAAAAGTACAAGAAAACATTTCAAAAGTGACGTTTCTGAAGAATTTTAACAGTTTTCTTGTATCTACGAACGCCAGAATGCATAAAATTGACCTAAAGTCTCCTTTTCCTATTCTGAGTCGATTCTGCATGCTTTAAGTGTGTTTGGTGGCTCAGAACCATAAAAAACTTTGAAATATAGTTCAAATTCAATAAAAATCGACAAAAATACAGTTTCTAGCTAAAATTTGATGGTTTCGTTGCACTTTCCGAGCCCGTAGGGTATCTGATTGGCTTAAAAGTACAAGAAAACACTTCAAAAGTGACGTTTTCTGAAGAATTTTAACAGTTTTTCTTGTATCTACGAACGCCAGAATGCATAAAATTGACCTAAACGTCTCCTTTTCCTATTCTGAGTCGATTCTGCATGCTTTAAGTGTGTTTGGTGGCTCAGAACCATCAAAAACGTTGAAATATAGTTCAAATTCAATAAAAATCGAAAAAAATACAGTTTCTAGCTAAAATTTGAGGTTTTCGTTGCACTTTCCGAGCCCGTAGGTATCGATTGGCTAAAAGTACAAGAAAACACTTCAAAAGTGACGTTTCTGAAGAATTTTAACAGTTTTCTTGTATCTACGAACGCCAGAAATGCATAAAATTGACCTAAACGTCTCCTTTTCCTATTCTGAGTCGATTCTGCATGTTTTTAAGTGTGTTTGGTGGCTCAGAACCATCAAAAAACGTTGAAATATAGTTCAAATTCAATAAAAATCGACAAAAAATACAGTTTCTAGCTAAAATTTGATGTTTCGTTGCAATTTCCGAGCCCGTAGGGTATCTGATTGGCTTTTAAAAGTACAAGAAAACCTTCAAAAGTGACGTTTCTGAAGAATTTTAACAGTTTTCTTGTATCTACGAACGCCAGAATGCATAAAATTGACCTAAACGTCCTCCTTTTCCTATTCTGATCGTTTCTGCATGTTTAAGTGTGTTTGGTGGCTCAGAAACCATCAAAAAACGTTTGAAATATAGTTCAAATTCAATAAAAATCGACAAAAAACAGTTTCTAGCTAAATTTGATGGTTTCGTTGCACTTTCCGAGCCCGTCGGGTATCTGAGTAGTTATATAGTGGGGCTCCTGGCTCAGGTCAAATGAGGTCAACCCGAGCTAGGAGCCCCACAACTTTTGATCGAGCGGTCATTGATCTTTTTGGTCGACAATTGACCTGGGGTTCATTGACTCTTTGTGGCTGCAGGTGGCTGACATGTGCGTTGACCTTGTTTTTGCTCGGTTAAGCTGACGCAGCGATCCCCTTCCTATCTCGAGCAGGCTCGAGTAATACCCCACCATCTCTTTGCGGTTATATAAACGTGATTTACTTGTCAGTGATTTATTTAGTATTGTGCCTTCAATTGTTGAACAGATTGTAAATTTAAAATGTGTCTTTTATTTCTGGTTTGAATAAAGAATCACAATTAAAGCTTTTGTGAGTGCAAAAACTTTAGAAGAAAACAAAAAGTTTTTATTAAAAGTTTTAGTAAAATCCTACAAATACGGGGACAAAATATTTGTGCAACTGGAAGATTGCAGGACAATACTACCCGAGCGCTTTACTGAAAAATTCGACGATTCAGTAATCGACGATCTGAACAGAAAATTGCTAACGGCTGGAAGTTGCATTTCGTCACAAAGGACCGATCGGTCAAACCGTCAATATAGAATTCATTGAAGGATGAAGATAATGAAAAATAAGAAATATAATCTAAATATCTGTTAAAACTTTTCATCGGAGATTAGATTTACATTTGGAACGTATTCGTTCTAAAAGAAGCAATTAAGTTGTTATGAAAATAAGAAAAGGACTTAATAATCTTAAGCTGAGAATTAATGATTTAATAAATTATAATTAATCCTTACTGATTTTATTTCACCATCCTCGTACAAAATATATTTTATGGTGAATCGTCAGAATAAAGACGTGTGTGCTTCGATATATACCTGTTTATTTTCTTAATAAATGATAAAGAAAACCGAATTAATACTTGGTTATATGATGTTAGAAGATTTCAAATGAATGTGGAACGTTTTTGAAATACAAATAAAACCGTTAATCGAAAAAATGATGGAGAAGAAGCGAAAATTTAGAGAAACAATCGAAAAGTTAGATTCACAATTGAAAATTATTCAACAAAGAAAATCAGTTAAATAACTTCTTCGAAAATTGGAATAATTCAAATTATATTATTATATTGAATAAATATTGTTATATCGTTTGGTGTGTTATTTTCACCAGTCCCATATAAAAAATTTTTTAATTGCGATAACCGCACGAATAAAAAACCGTGTTTCTTCCGACAAAATTCGTTTATTTTCGTAATAAATAAATTTGTTACTTAGGTTATTCATAACAGACAAAAAAATTATTTGTTTTGGGTCGAAAATAGGCCAGACTACATAAACTTTTTACCCAAACGACAAATAATAAACCGAACCACGCCCGTAATAATTTAAAATAAAATTTCAGCTGTCCGAAGCAAGTTTCTGTTGATTTAAGCTTATTTGCACTCGGAATCTTGTACATTACAAATAATTACGGATCAATCTAACGTAAAAAATAATGATGCGAAACACGTCCGTAATTATTACAATAAAATATCAAATGTCGGAAGGCGAGAGTGTGTTGTTTAAAATTAAAAAATGTCACTTACATCGTCGAAAACAGACAGTAAATTATCCTTCTTTCTCGAAAACATGCATATCACACATATCACAAAAACCACCATTTAGTGTCCAAACAAAGCAACAAAACCACTTATTTTCCGATATAATTACGAATATTTTCACCTTAAAATTTGTAAACCGAAACGCGTCGTCGTCCGTCATTATAACAATATTTCTTTCGCATCAGCAGATTCCTTCGGAACCACACGTTATTTTCTCATTAGACAGGGACGTATTCGGAAATATTTAAAAAATAAGGAATTATCGCTTCAGGGTGCCAAAAAGCAGAAAGTTTGTTTACAAAAAAAAAAAACGCATCTCTTATAAACTAATGACACAATTTGTGTAAAAATAAATGAGGGTAAGGGGTGTAATAATTGTTTAAATATAAAAAAAATGTTTAACTCGAAAACGGTAAGAGATAGGAGGTTCGTGCAAAGAACAAAAAAGTTTCTAAAAGACGAAACACATGCACCTATCTTGACGGTTTTTAGTTTGAGTTTAGCATTTCGGGAAAAAGGGCAAAAGTTTGTGGTGACCAGACGGAATTAGTTAAAAATTTGTTTTTTGTGTCAAATTATTTTCGGATTGAATAATCGATAGGTCCATATAATTAAATATGTGAAAATCTGAGTTTGGGGCGCAACAATTTTTGTCAAAAAAGGTTGTCAAAATTCGAAAAAAAAGCTTTCCTTGAGCAGTAGGAAAAGTAAATTAGAAGTTTGGTGAAAAAAAAAATAAAAAAATTCAAAGAATCCAAAGAAAAATTAAAACAAAAAAAATCTCAAAAAAAAAATTCAATTTTGAAAAGTTTGTTTTCCACAAAACAAATGCATATTCATGAAGTACTATCTAATCGTGTGTAAAAATGATTATGACTCATAGGTGTATCTACCGTTTAAATAGAAAAATTTTTGTTACTCGAAAATGGTAAAGATAGGAGTTCGTGTATAGGACAAAAAAGATTGACAAAAACAAATAATATCGACAGCCGTCAACGGTTTTTTCGCTAACTTTTGACATGACTGTGAAAAGGGCAAAATTTTTGTGGCGCCCAAAACGGTAAAAACTTAAAAAATATATTTTTGTATCAAAATATTTCCGAATAAACGTCTATAGGTCTACGTAGCTAAAAAAGTATTTTCATCTACCGTTTAGTAGTAATAACGAAAAAACGTCATAGTTCGTAAGCGGTAAGAGGGAGCATGTCGGTTCAGGGGAACGGGGAAAAAGCTAAAAAATTAAGGCATATGTTGAATAAAAAAAATTTTGAAAAAAGTTGAAAATAAGGGAGAAAAGGGCAAATGTTTCTAGTGTCCAAATGGTAAGAGATAGAATATCGGTTGTATACATCAAAACCTTCATCTGGAAAAGAACGGATAAGTTTGCTCAGAAAAATCGATTCTGTCCACGTCAACCTTGCTGCAGGAGCCATTTTTAGTTTTTCGAGGTCGCTACGTAAAACTTTTTCAGGTCGAAAAAAAGACCATCGAAAAAGGATTCGAATAAGCCCAACATGCAACACTTAAAAAAAAAAAAAAAAAAAGCGAAATGGGATATTCATATGATTTATTAATAATATAATACTACGACTACTACTACGAGCACTACTATTACAACTACTACTACTACCAATATCTATATTACTGCTACAAACATCTAATTATCTAAACTACTGGCCTACACACACTTAATTCTACAAAGCAAAATTTTATACTACTACTATATACATACTTATCACTACAACAACAACAACAACTACTACTACTACTACCTGCTATTACTACACTAAATTTATTTTGTTCATCAATTCTTTCACCCCTTTCGCCTACTTTCACACTGGATTAGTTGTTTGTTCACTTCCGCGAGTTGCGTTTTTCGTTCTGCCAATAGTCTCTGAAATTCGCAAACTTTGTTGAAATATCTTTTTACGTCTTTTTCATATTTGGCCTTTTTGCGTAACAGGTCACTTCGGCGCACCTTTTGAATTTGCTCCGCCGCCCGACACTTCCAACGGAAGGACGACAGCAGCTCCGACCGTGGATGGTGCTGGAACTCTTCCTCGCTCTCCTCCTCCGTTCGAAGTACAATGGCGGTGTTCGGCAAGCCTGTTCCTCCTCTTCCTGCTGCTCCTGCTCTTCTCGCTGTGTTGTTGCTAGCTCCGTTTGCTGCTCCTCCTCCTGCTGCCCTTCTTCTTGTTCCTTCGTCACGCCACAGACTTGCGAAGTATACCCATATTTTTGCCTTGCGTTTCCAAACCCTCAAATAATGAGGGCGTTAAAGAAACGCATGACTCGTCCGTGCAATGGACAGCTGGGAGGGCGTCTCTGAAGGCTCTTCCTTAATTCTATGGCCTTGGAAGTGGACGCTTCTTACCGAATGGATTTTATTTTCATCCAATTCCTCGGCCGTTAAATCGGCCAGTTTCCTCATTTTCGGCATGGCGGGCTGTCAAACAAAATACAGACTTATAAACATTTCAACATTTATGAATATACAAAATTAAAAAAAAATGTATATGTAAAATATTAAAAATAAAAAACATTTAGCAAAAAACCAAAAGACCTGTCTGAATTGTGTTGTCTTCTAATATTGTAAAAAATATTAAACAAATAAATAATAAAAAAAACCCACCTGAATTACAATATCCTGAATGATATTTATTTTTTTCGAGTTTACTGAATGCTTCATCTTCTTTCACTTACAAACTTTCACTTTACTTCACGATCACTTACAAACACTGAAGAACTAATAATGACAATTATGTGTCTCCATACAAAATATATAGGAAAAAAAAAATGCAGAGTAATGAAAAAATAATTTTAGAAAGAGGGGTGAAATGCCAAATCAGCAATTTATTATGTCCATATATGGACATCTAAAAGACTGCTAGACTTCAAGGTCATGAAAAACTCTTCTCGTGAGAAATGCAATTTAGCAGTTCTCATAAGACAAACAAATCAGCAATTTCAATAACACGTGCTTTTCTCAGAATTTAGGGGTTCAAGGTGATGAAAACGACTATTTCCGTGAGAAATGCAATTCAGCAATTTTTGAACACGTGCTCTTCTCGGAAATTAAGAGTTCAAGGTTATGAAAAAACTATTTCTGTGAGAAATGCTATTCGGCAATTCTATAAACACGTGCTCTTCAAGGAACTTAAGAGTTCAAGGTCATGAAAAAACTATTTCCGTGTGAATTGCAATTCAGCAATCCAAGCCTCACTGTGATGAAGCACTGTATATAAGACGTATTGGTGTTCTATAAATTTATCAGTTCAGTTCACACATCAGATATGTTTCCACTGAAAGAGAGTATTTTGGTTTCTCGCGATTTTGATATAGATTCATTGAATGAAGAGAAACGTCGTATCATTCAAGCAATCGAAAGTTTGTTACGACAAAAAATTTCCATTGTGCAGAAAATTCATGGCTGGTGGATGTGCCGCATTTCTATTGAACCGAACCTCTTCATATACGGACATTGATATTTATATAGAAAAAAATGAAAATATAGAAGAATGGTCTAAGGATAACTGCCAAGCTAACCGAATCTCTACTTACGTTTATCAATCCAAATGGCCTTGCTGTTATTTGAATTTTGAAGGTTTTCTATTTAACCTTATTTTATTGAACCTCGTCCTCAAATTTCCTTGGAAGCCAGAATACTAAGAATTCTCAAATCTTTCGATTTAACGATATGCAAAGTGGCAATGTATTTTTCAAGTGGAGTAAATCCAGTACTTGTTGAATGGAAATTAACAGATGTGAATTTCGACAATGTTGAAAAAAAAGATCGCATCACCAAATATAAGAAAAGAATTGCGAAAAAGGAAGTACGATTTGAACCAAACAATTTAGCTATGTCAGCATATACTGTAGTGGTAGATCACGATGATTCCTGTCGTGCTGCTAATAATTTGAAAAATATTAAATAATTTATTGTTGGGTTAAATCGTAGTGCTGATGCTGTTAGAAAAAATGATAGGATATATGTGAAATAAAACTAATAAATGTAAATAATTGTTTTATTGAATCCGCACATTCATAGATTTTCAAACATTTGTTGGATTATTGGGTTTGCTACAATGAGTGAAACATATTAACACTAAATAAAGTAACACACAAAATATAATTACAAAAATAATTGCTCCTGCAGAAGTAAATATCCAGATCCAGGGTTTTGCCAAACAATATTGTGTAGCATTTTCACCGCTAGAACTTTTGTATCCACTGTAATCGTTAATAGTGGTGATATTTGGTGACTTGCATCGGCTTCTGTTTTTGAAGACAAATTCTAGTCGATACTGCAGTTGGTTGGAAACGGATACATTTTTTGAATAAAACATAACTAACTGATCATGTCCATCTTTAATTTCTATCATTTTTCTACAAGTACATTCTTTATTTCTAACCAGAGTTTGTAAATATACATCTGTAACATTGCTATCAGTGAATAAATAAAAATCTTTCTGTATTAAAATGGTCGATAAAATAAGTGTGCAGTTTAAGCCTAACATTGTTTGGATAGAATGAGTACTTTGTTGTTGCGAGGTAACCTATATATGTATTCAACAGCACCACCACCACCACCACCACCACCACAATTAGCACTAACGGCTCGCCAAATCCCAGCATGCTACTATTACGGTCATTATCGAGAATATGAGAAAAACTGAAGCAGACCACACATGATCGTTTCTTAAACAAAAATCAAAGATTTCCTTTGAATTGTTACTACTGTTAATATTTTCGATTATTAACCATTGAGAAAATTGTCGATTTCCTTGTTCTGTTTTTTTCTTGTAAGCCAAATAATTTTGCGTTGTGATATTTTTCGCATAGAAGAGATGATAACTGGTTTCGATTATATTGATCGGAGTCATTTTTTCCCAACATTCCTTTTCATACGTCTGAATATACAGGAGAGTTATGTTTGGCGTGGTATAGATATATAAGTTGTTTTCAACAAGCGCACTTAATAGTACCATCACGTTGATAGGCAGAAACATTTTAGACTAGTTATGTTCTTGTATACACACACTCGAATAGCAAGCTTGTAGAGGTGGTAAGTCATGGTAGGGTGGTAGCGATAAACGGACCGAAAGAAATTACTATAATTATTTTATTATTTTCTTCTAAAAACTGACTTATAATTATTGATTGCCGTTCTGTCCAGCAGCAGCTCCCTACTCATGGAGGGGACGTAGGTTTGACTAATTTCATTATCCCAGTTGTCTGGGCATTCTATTATTGGCGGTGGTGGTGGTGGTGGTCGTGGTGGTGGTGATGGCGGCGGATGGGATGCTCTGGAAGCAGCCTCACGGAGACATCTCTCCCGCTCCCAGGCCTCACGATGACAATTAAAAATATGGCGCTTCAATCGGCCCTCAAGAAGCCTATGGCTTCTGTCAAACGGGCATATGACAAATTGCTCTAAAAAAAAGAAAAAAACAATTAGGATTTTTATTTAATAGTAATAAAGACAAGCTTACCCATTTTGTTGTTTATATATATTTTTCTTAAGTGTTGAGGACTGAGTGTGATCTTCAATTTGTTGAGGACTGTTATAACTCTTGCGGGTGATCTTCAATTTATACACATTATCAATCCCCACTCTTGCTATTTTCCTCCACTTTTACTACAGAATACATTTTCTTAATTATGCTGAAGTTGATAATTTAGTTGTTTTTCTGAGCTTGCAAAAATACGCGTCTCATTTTTCGCTGATTTTTATTAAATTTGTTGAGTTGTGTGTTACAATCGGAAATTTCGTTCACATATGAATAAGAAGGTATTCCACAGAAAAATAAAAAAAAAAATAATAGTGCTCTTCTTTCTACTGTGATAAACAAGTTCGACAGCAAAAAAAAAAAAAAAAAGAAATGCATCCGCAGGAAACAGTGACGGCTATATGTAAAGGCTCGCTTAAGCTAATTCATGAATATATTAGTAAAATCAAAACAATCGAAGAAATTAAAAATTTTTAGTATATATAAATACCAGCATTAGAATAATTAGAAAAGCACTTAGATGTAAAATACATCGAGAAAATATTTTAGAAAATGCTAATTCCTTAGAAACAAGTCTAGCTTATTTAAAATTTTTACCGTTTCAAGCTTTTGAATAAGAAAAAACATTTGTCTCTAAAAATTGGAGAAGGTTATTTTAAAAGAGACAAATTTAAACCTACGGCAAACGTAACCTGGCAAGACATAGAATCTTGTTTTGAACAAAGGATTCGTACAGGATTTATAATTAATCATCACATTAAAGATCCTCTTCAGTTTTTTCGACAATCTTTTAAATGCTTTATGTTTAGAATTAGAAAAGAGCTAAAAAACACGATGCTAAAAGTAAATGTAATTTTTTCGGCAAATTTCATTAAACCGCACTCTGGTGAAACAGACGTTAAAACATTCTCCACAAAAAATCAGCACATTGATGCATATACAGATTTAAAGCAATGGTACGAAGACAACGTTGTTGATAAGATAATAATAATAATAATAATAATAATAATAATAATAATAATGTTTATTAGTGCCTTAATTACAATACATCACTATTGTTTGTGCACATGTCAGTTTACAATTTATAATATTGAATTCAAATTTAAATTAAGTCTAAAATATTTTGTCATTACAAAATTCTTCAACACTGTAAAAAGCTTTGCATGTCAAGTAATGTTTTATTGTCGTTTTAAAATGTGTAAATGGCGAATTTTGTATTGCAACGGGTAACATGTTAAAAAACTTTATTCCAAAATATTCGGTACCTGTCCGAGATTTTGTTAATCTCAAATTTTTCAAACACAAATCTGTATTATGACGCGTATTATAGGTATGGACATCGCGGTGTGTCTTATAAACGGTTAAATTAGACTTCACATAAATCAAACAATGGAAGATATAAAGCGAGGGTAAAGTCATAATTTTAAAACGTTTGAAGTGGTCCTTACAATCGTCACGATATTTTAAACCACCTAAAACTCTAACAGCTTTACGCTGTAGACCAAATATTCGGTGTCTTGAGCTCGAGTGACCCCAAATCAATAGACCATATGACAACTGTGCTTGGATAAGGGCAAAATAGGCTACTCTCAAAGTTTCAAGGGGAAGTTGGTTATAGAGGTGTCGTAGTACAAAAATATTTTTACACAATTTATCGGCAACTATTTTCCCATGATCATTCCAAGTTAACTGGCGATCAATGTGCAAACCCAGGAATTTAGTGGACTCTGAGTATTCTTCAGGTATTTCTTCTTTTTTTTTAGACTGAATAACATATTAATGCATTTGTTTTCGTTAGTTGTTAACTTATTGCTGTGGAACCAACGCGTAGCTCTCGACTGCGCCCTTTCATGGATACAAATTGTCTCAGCAATGTTTTTACCTACTGTTAAAATGGTTGTATCATCGGCAAAAAGTAATGAGCGAGTCTGCAAATATCCCGGAAAGTCATTGATGTAGATTAGAAACAGTAGGGGACCCAATACTGAGCCCTGAGGTACACCGTGTGTAATGGGGAGGCTTGCAGAGTTTGCAGACCCGTTTCTTACAATTTGCCAACGCTCTTCCAAAAAAGATGAAATTAACTGACAAGAGGTGGGATGTAAGTTATACTTACATAGTTTCATTATTAGTATTTCATGCAAAACGCAGTCAAAAGCCTTTGTCAGATCTAAAAACGATGCCATGCCTACTTCACCCTTTTCCAAACACTTACTGACTGTATCAGTTAATGCCAGTATTGCATCAGTAGTGGACTGGCCTTTCCTAAATCCATATTGAACTGGAGAAATTAATTTATTATCTTCCAAAAAGGAATTTAATTGATTGCACAGAATTTTTTCCAATATTTTGGAAAAAACTGGTAGTAATGCTATTGGTCGGTAATTACTAGGTTTACTACTATCACCATTTTTATGGATAGGAATAATGACACCTGTTTTTAAACACTTTGGGAAGATAGAATTTCTAATGCATAAGTTAATTAATTTGGTTAATGGCGATATCAGTAAATTTTTTATATATTTAATTATAGTTACATTAAGTCCGAATATGTCAAGTGAATTACTAGGTTTTAAACTATCTATTACATCTCGAACCAGGATACCAGATATTTCAGAAAAAGTAAAATGAGTCGGCACATTACAATCACTTATCACACTATTATCACAGTCAGACATTAGGTACAATGGGTCATCACAGTTATCAGGCAAATTTTTTACTAGGTTAGAAGCTACAGTACTAAAATATATATTAAAATCATCACAGGATATATCACAGTTACTATTTGTTTTTATTTTATGACTAGATAATTTGTTGGTACTATCTTGATAATTCGCCACATGACTTTTGATTTGTTGTTAGCCGTGTCAATAATTTTTTTGTTACTGTGAATTTTTTTAAGCCTAATTTGTTGACGGTAAATCTTCCTATAATTGTTTCTTGCTTTCCTTGTTTCAGAAGAATTTATAATTTTGTCCAAATTATTTAAAAATTTGAGAGTATCTCTCATAGCTTTTAAGTCATTGTCAAACCATTTGGATCTACTTCTTAAATTTATAGTTTTTTCAGGAAAAGCAATAGTCATACTAGTACATATAATTTCTATAAATTTACTAAATTTAGCGTTAACATCAATTTCCTGACTTTCAATAAATCTCCAGTCACTATTTGAAAGTAAATTAAACAGTATGTTTTTTCCAACTTTTGTTATTGGCCTATGTGTTCTTATTAAGTCAATATTTGGTGAAGTACCTTTTAAAATGGACATTTCCAGTTTTATTCCTGTGTGATCAGATAATGCTAAATCTAATGGACTAGTTTTGCAATAATCAATATTAATATTTGTGAAAATATTATCCAGGCAATTTAACTTTCTTGTGGGAAAATGTACGAGTTTTATTAAATTGTAGCAAGCCATAAAATCACAAACTTGGGTTGATAAATTATTATCACAAAGAAAATTAACGTTAAAATCACCCGCAATTAAGACATTGTTTTTCAACACATTTATGTGATGAAGCAAAAAACTAAGATTGGTGAAAAAACACTCCAATTCGCCCGATGGTGGTCGATAAATATTAATAAAGAAAATATTACTATCTGTCAGATGTATACCACAGATTTCAATATGATTTTCTATAGAAAATTTCTTACACAATTCAATAGGTATTGACCGTAATCCTTCGTGTTGCAGAACTAAAGATCCTCCATATTGAGAAGCGGTTCTTGCACTTCTTGCAAAATATGATGCCGTTGAGAAGCTTCCTATTTGTAAACATTCAGCCTCTATGTTGTTCAACCAATGTTCCGTTATTCCCAGTAGTGAAAAATTTTTGTCTATAAGAAATGCTTCTAACTCTAAAATTTTTGATTTAATTGACTGAGTATTTATTACTAATATATTTAGCAATTGATACTGTTTACTTAAGTCGATGGTTTTATGTTCTGCCTTAGATGAAAAAACCTATTTAGTCGTGTTCCAGCTGGCCAGATACCCGGGTCCATTACTGATTCCCTATTTTCGTAATCAACAGTAACTTGAAATGATGAGTAGTTTTCAGGGTGCCTAGAATTTAGCTTTTGGACCGTAGCCTCCGGTGCTTGGGGTTTAATGTGATTCATGACTTCCTCCAAATTGTATCTGGCATCAATCTATAGATATGTATATGGGCCTTTTTAGGAGCAGCTTTCAGAAGACCTGCGGATGAAGTGGAACTGCCTACGATGGGTTGCGGTTTATTTTTCTTTTTTTTTGGTATAATCCATTCCTGATTATTTCCATCATTATTTCTCCCTTTTTCCGGTTTGTCGATGGCAATTTCGGTGGTGTTTTTGTCGAGATTGTTCTGATTTCCGAATTTTGAAGTTCTTGTATCTCCCTTATGTTTAGCGGTCAGCTGTTTTTCCGTTTTCGGGTTATCATCGATGTTCTGATTAACTTTTTTTTCTGGTTTCGGTATTAATTGGCAAGGTTGTAGATTGTTTTTCATTATATCCATTTGTTGATTTAACAGTGATATTTCATTTCTCAGAGATGCAATTAATGCATCTTTACTATCAATGATGTACTTGAATAAGTGCGGACTTACTTCATCCCATTTAATTGGTTCATCAATTATCTGAATATCGGGTGTTTCACTATTGATGACAGTTTCAGTAGTAGCTGATGAATTCTTCGACCCACAACAAACAACACTTTTTTCGTCCACAATACAAATATTTTTCATTAACTTTGCACAACTGTAGTGAAAACGTTGTAAACACGTTTTACATGTAACTGCATTTATCACTTTGATTTTACATTTTCCGCAGAGCGTTGTATTAACATGCGTTTCGCCGTTCGCCATCTTGGTAA
>JAKCWB010000196.1:0-20593 GCA_022388445.1 Zophobas atratus | reverse complement strand
AACGTTGAAAATATAGTTCAAATTCAAAAAAATCGAAAAAAAATACAGTTTTACTAAAATTTGATGATTTCGTTGCTTTTTTCCCGGGCCCTTTTAGGGTATCTGATGGTTTAAAAAGTACAAGAAAACCTTCAAAAGGACGTTTTGAAGAATTTTAACAGTTTTTCTTGTATCTACGAACGCCAGAATGCTAAAATTGCCTAAACGTCTCCTTTCCTATTCTGATCGATTCTGCATGTTTTAAAGGTTTTTGGGTGGTCAAAACCCATCAAAAAACGTTGAAATATAGTTCAAATTCAATAAAAATCGACAAAAAACGTTTCTAGCAAAAATTTTATGATTTCGTTGCATTTTCCGACCCCTAGGGTATTGTTTGGTTAAAAAAGTACAAAAAAAAACACTTCAAAGTGACGTTTCTGAAAAAATTTTAACATTTTTCTTGTATCCACGAAGCCAGAATTATAAAAATTGACCTAAACTTTCCCTTTTCCTTTTCTGAGTCGATTTGCTGTTTTAAGTGTGTTTGGTGGCTCAGAACCACAAAAAACGTTGAAATATAGTTCAAATTCAATTAAAATCGACAAAAAATACAGTTTTTTAGCTAAAATTTGATGGTTTCGTTGCACTTTCCGAGCCCGTGGGGTATTGTTTGGTTAAAAGTAAAGAAAAACTTTTAAAAATAAAATTTTGTAGAATTTTAACAGTTTTCTTGTATCACGAACCCGAATGCAAAAATTTTGACCAAAACGTCCCCTTTTTCCCTTTTGAGTCGATTCTGCATGCTTTAAGTGTGTTTGGTGGCTCAGAAAAAAAAAAAACGTTAAAAATATAATAAAAATAATAATAAAAATACATTTATTGGACCCAAAAAAAAAAAAAAATCCAAAAGGAACAAAAACATTTTAAAAACTGAATAATTTTTGCCCTACAAGTAATCTAAATAATTTGTTTTTACAATAAAAATATATAAAGAATCCTTTAAAAAATTATTTACTACTTTAAAAATAGTTCAAGTCACAAGTTGGGTTGCGACACCTGCCAAAAATCTTCACAGTTTTGTTTTTTACGTGTGGATACCCCCAACGGTCTGGGTACCTTATCAAAATCTTGTTGAAATAAGTGGGGCTGGTAAGCAAACGAAGTTTTAAAAAGCGGGACAATCGGTGTTCAGGCACATCAGCCATAAAGTCTATTGCCTAAAAATTTCTGTTTGGATCATCGATGCATAATGATTTTTGTCGAAGATATGCTGGACGGAGGTATTTAAGACTTTCATAACAAACATACTAAAGGGGACAAAGCGTCGTTCATTTTATGAGCAATTTAGGTGTCTTAAAATGGTGTGAGGTGAGAAACCGGGCCGTGGAAACAAATTTTGTGCAAAAATTTTTGTACCTTCTGCAAACGATTTTTTTGCGCATAAAAAAGGCGGGGGCCATGAAACGTCAGCATAATTTAAGTGGGAAATACTAGGCATCAGACAAGAGTTTTTTATATTCTGTTTAAAAAATTTTCTAAAAAGGAGATTTGTTTCAAGGGAGCAAAAGTTTTTCGCAAAGAAGTAACATGATCAACAAATTTTAGTTGCTGATCAAGGATGACACCCAGATTTTTTACAGACATTTGGGGTTTGAGCACGTTATAACCCTATTACTACAGAGACAAGATCTCTGGACTGGTTCAATTGGAACGTAAAAAAAACTATAGTTTCGCATTTCGCAAAATTTAACCCCGGCAATTTTTTTTGACACCACGGGATTTTTTTAAAATCCAGGTTGATAAGGTTGGACGACAAAAAAGAGATAGGAGGAAAAAGTGTAAAAAATTTGTAATCATCCGCATCTATAAAATGAACAGGTTTTTTATACATCTGGTAAGTCTGCGTGTAAACGGAAAAAAAAAAAGGGGCCCCCAGTTTACCCTTGAAAAAACCCCAGAGAAAGATCAAGAAAAGAAGAAAAAATTATTTTCATAATAAAACAATTTGGGAACGATTGTGCAAATATTTTGCATACACCAGGATTCCCCTGCAACACCATGTACGCATTTAACTGAAAGTAATTATGTCCAAAACTGTCAAAAGCTTTTGGAACATACTAAAAAGTGTAAGAGATGAAATGTGCCCTTATCAAAACCATTAAAATATCATTGTTAGGAAGCCAAAGAGTAGTGTACTAAAATTTTTTTTCGAAACCCGATTAAACATTAGGATAATGCCCAACTCACTGAAATGCCCCTTCTTTTGTTCCAAAAAACCGATTCGAAACTTTAAGGGTTTTAAAAGTAGACTGATGGGTCTCAAATCTTTTAAAGGTTTTGGGTCAGATTTTTAGGAATTGGGGTGACAACAGAAAGTGCCCAATTTGGAACAATTCCTTGTTTCGAACGAGAAAATTGAAAAATTGCGTTTGGACGCAGAATCCGTCTAAATATTTGTAGCATTTTTCCCTGATATTTTCATCAATTTCCCGGCCCATTTGGTTTTATTTATTAATTATTTTAAAAGGGTTTGTTCATCAACGGGGCTTGTACGAAAAATGTTGAGACGAAAATGAAAGACAAAAAAGTTTTATATTAGGGTCGGGAGTTAGGTTATTAGGAAAAAATTTGAAAGAAAATGTTTTTTAAATTACCCCCACATCATTTAAGTCAGGGGGGAAGTTTACTGTTTGACCCAACAATCCCCAAAGATTTTTTTTCCCCACTTTTTTTTATTATTCCCATACTTATTGATTTGTAATGGAAATTGCCTTCTTTTCATTGAGAAATGCAGTATTTAATAGTTTCCAGTGACAGAAATATTTTTTGTGATTTAAAATTTTGGGTATTTATGTAGGAAGCCATGCTTTAACTTTATTTTGGTTTAAGTCAAGTATTTCAGGGAAACCCAAAGGGTTTGTTTTCTTTTGGGAAAATTTTTACTTTTGCACGGAGCATGTGTATTAAAAGAAAAAGAATTGATTCATTTAACCATTCGTTTTTTGAGTCACATCAGGTAACGTGTATCGTAATTCCAGTCATAGGGGATGCATCTCTATTAAGAATTCAAGGTTAAAATTTTTTGAAAGAGGATGATTCTAAAATAAGGTTTTTGTTTTTTCCATATAAAAATTGAGTTGGCAAGTAACACGTTATCCGCAATAAAAAAAATCAGATACCCCGGTTTAACACAGGGATATATTTACAAAACAAATATAGGTTCTAGCAGGGTTTCCTATAAATGGTTACTCTTTTTGGGAATTAATTAATTAAAACGCATCCGAAATGGTCGTGTGTGAAGTAAAAATTTATGGGAGTAGTTGGAAGTAAAAATCAATGTTAAAGTCACCCAGTAATAATAGTGAGAAAGATTATTTATGCGAAAAAATTAAAAACATCTTCTAAAACGAGAACTAGTAATTTTTATAAAATATAGTTTAAATTCAATAAAAAAATCGACAAAAATACGTTTTTCCCGCTAAAATTTGATGGTTTCGTTTCACTTTCCGAGCCCGTAGGGTATATGATTGGGTTAAAAGTACAAGAAAACACTTCAAAAAATGACGTTTCGAAGAATTTTAACAGTTTTCTTTTTATCTCGAACGCCAGAATGCATAAAATTTACCCAAAAAGTCCCTTTTCCTATTCTGGGCATTCTGCCCTTTTAATGTGTTTGGTGGCTCAGAACCAGAGGTTCAAAGTACTCAAAAAAAAATATTGAAGTACCAAGTACAAAATACTACTTGAATAGTGTTCAAGTAAAGTCCAAGTACTTACTTTTGGCAAGGTATTTCAAGTACCCAATACTTTTCAATGTACTTTAAGTACAGGCCAAGTACATTACTTAAGTTTCTTACGAGTATTGAAGTACGGGGGATTACTTCAAGTACTTAAAGTACTTGAAGTACGAAAAATGCTTCAATACTTTCTAATTATTTGAAATACTGTAAATTAGATAAAATTTTCCTGTTTTTTTAAAAAAACTTAAAATATTTTAGAACTGAATTTTTTATATTCGAAATTTAAGATAAAAAACATATTTTTCCCCATAAAAAATTGCTAAGCATCACTTAAAAAAGCAGAATGGTACTCACTTATTTAAAAATATATGTTATTTATAAAAAATTCTTTTTAAATACTTTTACATCTTTTGTTGACCCCAATGCCTTTGACAAAATTAACGTTATTTTAATTTTAAAAAATTTAAAAAAATACATGACGGCGTTGTCTATGTATGTTACTATTAATTTATAACAAAACATCGGGGCGTATGGTATTTTCTCAGGGTTCTGTTGCCTTTTTTTAATATTTTAATTTTTGGGTTTCCCCCCCAAAACGTTCTGTTTTTTTTTAAAGTTCTGTTAAAAAAAATGAATTTTTTTGAATCGGGTTCCCCGTTTAATTTGTGGGGAGTTTACTGCACCCTTAATCATTACCCATTGTGAAAGGCCGGGCCGGATTTTTGAAACTGAATTTTTTAGAAAAAAACTTTAAGAGCATGCGATAATAAATGCTCGTGACAAAAAATGTTTAAGTCCTAGTTGCATTTTCAAAAAAACGTATGAATTTTTTAAATAAAAAATAAAATGCCTAAAACGGAGTCCATTTTCAGCGAAAAACTATAACTCTTGAAAAAAAATCAAGGTGATCAAAGTAATTTGTGTTTTTTTCTTTTTTCGGTTACCAAAAATGTGAGAATTTTCTTGGAATGATGCCCCATATTCCTGAAATATTGTCTACCCCTTTGGTACGTATTTACTATTCTAAAAATTATTAAATTAAATAACTACTACGTGACAAATAGTAAAAAAAATAATCACACAATGTTTGTTAACCCAAATATGTAAAATTTACACTGACAAATCACTAATAAAGATTCGTAATGCTGTTTCCGTCCATTTTTACAAAATTTTTTTCCTCTAAGCCACAATATTTCAAAATTTTCCCTTACATTTTCGATTTGGGTTATTTTTATTTTTACCCGAAAAACCCCCAAAGATGAATTAGTAATGATAACTACAATGACTTAGGGAATGCCTAACAACGGTTTTGCGAAAAAAACAGGTAAATATTACAAATTTTTTATGTTAAAAAATTTCGTAGGGGGTATTTATCTAGGCAATTTACTAACAAAAAGCAATTTCATTAACTTTTTATTTTTTTTAATTTTGAATATGTATTTTGTTCCATTTACGGGAAACGGCCACTGACCCCTTTTGGGGGACCTTACCCATATTTCAAATACAAATGTAAATTCGTTTCTGAAAACCCTCCTGTATTTAAAATCGAAACCGAACCTGTCTATTATTTCGCCACAAACAAAACAACGGTCCTTCGAGCAATATCAAAGTACAATCGGGATCATCAAAACCCTGCAATCAGTCGTATCAACTGGATTTCAAAAAACATTGGTTACGAGCCGGTTTCACAAAATATTTCATTTTGAAAAATATTGGGGTTTTTTAATAAACGATTCAATGTAATCGTAAAGTTGTTGTACGGTAAAAAATAAAATCCGCACGGAAAGATAAATGAAATAATTAGTGTGACTTTTAAAATATTGTTTTTCTGAATTTCGTTTTTTTTAAATTGTTGGTGTTCAAAAAATTCATCAATTTTAACAGTTTTTCTTGTATCTACGAACGCCAGAATGCATAAAATTGACCTAAACGTCTCCTTTTCCTATTCTGAGTCGATTCTGCATGCTTTAAGTGTGTTTGGTGGCTCAGAAACCATCAAAAAACGTTGAAATATAGTTCAAATTCAATAAAAATCGACAAAAATACAGTTTCTAGCTAAAATTTGATGGTTTCGTTGCACTTTCCGAGCCCGTTAGGGTATTGATTGGCTTTAAAAGTACAAGAAAACACTTCAAAAGTGACGTTTCTGAAGAATTTTAACAGTTTTCTTGTATCTACGAACGCCAGAATGCATAAAATTGACCTAAACGTCTCCTTTTCCTATTCTGAGTCGATTCTGCATGCTTTAAGTGTGTTTGGTGGCTCAGAACCATCAAAAAACGTTGAAATATAGTTCAAATTCAATAAAAATCGACAAAAATACAGTTTCTAGCTAAAATTTGATGGTTTCGTTGCACTTTCCGAGCCCGTCGTAGGTATCTGATTGGCTTAAAAGTACAAGAAAAACACTTCAAAAGTGACGTTTCTGAAGAATTTTAACAGTTTTCTTGTATCTACGAACGCCAGAATGCATAAAATTGACCTAAACGTCTCCTTTTCCTATTCTGAGTCGATTCTGCATGCTTTAAGTGTGTTTGGTGGCTCAGAACCATCAAAAAACAAAAACGTTGAATATAGTTCAATTCAATAAAATCGACAAAAATACGTTTCTAGCTAAATTTGATGGTTTCGTTGCACTTCCGAGCCCGTGGGTATCTGTTGGCTTAAAGTACAAGAAAACACTTCAAAGTGACGTTTCTGAAGAATTTAACAGTTTTCTGTATCTACGAACGCCAGAATGATAAAATTGACCTAACGTCTCTTTTCTATCTGAGCGATTCTGCATGCTTTAGTGTGTTGGTGCTCAGAACCATCAAAAACGTTGAAATATGTTCAAATTCAATAAATCGACAAAATACAGTTTTAGCTAAAATTTGATGGTTTCGTTGATTTCGAGCCGAGGGTATTGATTGGCTTAAGTACAGAAACACTTCAAAGTGACGTTTCTGAAGAATTTTAACAGTTTCTTGTATCTACGAACGCCAGAATGCATAAAATTGACCTAACGTCTCCTTTTCCTATTCTGAGTCGATTCTGCATGCTTTAAGTGTGTTTGGTGGCTCAGAACATCAAAAACGTTGAATATAGTTCAATTCATAAAATCGACAAAATACAGTTTCTAGCTAAAATTTGATGGTTTCGTTGCACTTCGAGCCGTAGGTATCTGTGGCTTAAAGTACAAGAAAACACTTCAAAGTGAGTTTCTGAAGATTTACGTTTTTTGTTCTACGAACGCAGAAGCTAAAATTGACTAAACGTCTCCTTTTCCTATTCTGAGTCGATTGCATGCTTTAAGTGTGTTTGGTGCTAGAACCATCAAAACGTTGAAATTGTTCAAATTCAATAAAATCGACAAATACAGTTTTAGCTAAATTTATGGTTTCGTTGCACTTTCGAGCCCGTAGGGTATCTGATGGCTTAAAGTACAAGAAACACTTCAAAGTGAGTTTCTGAAGATTTTAACAGTTTTAGAATTTTACAGTTTTCTTGTCTACGAGCAATGCATAAATTGACTAAGTCTCCTTTTCTATTGAGTCGTTGCATGCTTTAAGTGTGTTTGGTGGCTCAGAACATAAAAACGTTGAATATAGTCAAATCAAAATCGACAAAAATAGTTTTAGCTAAATTGTGGTTTCGTGCCTTTCGAGCCGTGGTATTGATGGTAGTCAGAAAACTTCAAAAGTGGTTTCTGAGTTTAACTTTCTTGTATACGAAGCCGATGATAATGACTAGTCCTTCTTCTGAGTCGATTCGTGCTTAAGTTGTTTGGTGCTGAACATCAAAAAGTGAAATATAGTTCATCAATAAAAATCGAAAATACGTTCTAGCTAAATTTGATGGTTTCGTTGCTTCGACCGTGGGTATTGTTGGTAAGTAAGAAAACTCAAAGTGACTTGAAGATTTTACGTTTTCTTGTATTAGAACGCCGAATGTAAATTGACCTAAACGTTCTTCTATTTGAGTCGATTCTGCATGCTTTAGTGTGTTTGGTGGCTCAGAACATAAAAACGTTGAAATTGTTCAAATTCATAAAAATCGACAAATACAGTTTTAGCTAAAATTGATGGTTTCGTTGCACTTTCCGAGCCGTAGGGTATTGATGGCTTAAAGTACAAGAAACACTTCAAGTGACGTTCTGAAGAATTTTAACAGTTTTCTTGTATCTACGAACGCCAGAATGCATAAATTGACCTAAACGTTCCTTTCTTCTGAGTCGATTTGCATGCTTAAGTGTGTTTGGTGGTCAACATCAAAACGTTGAAATTAGTTCAAATCAATAAATCGACAAATACAGTTTCTAGCTAAATTTGATGGTTTCGTTGCCTTTCCGAGCCCGTGGGTATCTGATTGGCTTAAAGTCAAGAAACACTTCAAAAGTGAGTTGAAGAATTTTACGTTTTGTATTAGACGCCAGAGCATAAATTGCTAACGTCTCCTTTTCTATTCTGATCGATTCTGCATGTTTAGTGTGTTTGGGGCTAGACATCAAAAACGTTGAATAGTTCAATTCAAAAATCGCAAATACAGTTTCTAGCTAAAATTTGATGGTTTCGTTGCCTTTCGGCGGTATTGATGGCTAAAGTACAAAAACCTTAAAAGTGACGTTTCTGAGAATTTTAAAGTTTCTTGTATACGAACGCCAGAATGAAATTGACCTAAACGTCTCCTTTTCTATTTGAGTCGTTCTGCATGCTTTAAGTGTGTTTGGTGGCTAGAACCATCAAAAACGTTGAATATAGTTCAAATTAATAAATCGACAAAAATACAGTTTCTAGCTAAAATTTGATGGTTCGTTGCACTTTCGAGCCGTGGGTATCTGATGGCTTAAAAGTACAAGAACACTTCAAAGGACGTTCTGAAGAATTTTACAGTTTTCTTGTATTACGAACGCCAGAATGCTAAAATTGACCTAAACGTCTCCTTTTCCTTTCTGAGTCGATTCTGCATGCTTTAAGTGTGTTTGGTGGCTCAGAACATCAAAAACGTTGAAATATGTTCAAATTCAATAAAATCGACAAAATACAGTTTCTAGCTAAAATTTGATGGTTTGTTGCACTTTCCGAGCCCGTAGGGTATTGATGGTTAAAAGTACAGAAACACTTCAAAAGTGACGTTTCTGAAGAATTTTAAGTTTTCTGACTAGAACCAGAATGCATTAAAATGCCTAAACGTCCTTTTCCTATTCAGTCGTTCTGATGTTTAATGTGTTTGGTGGTCGACATCAAAAAACGTTGAAATATAGTTCAAATTCAATAAAAATCGACAAAAATACAGTTTCTAGCTAAAATTTGATGGTTTCGTTGCACTTTCCGAGCCCGTAGGGTATCTGATTGGCTTAAAAGTACAAGAAAACACTTCAAAAGTGACGTTTCTGAAGAATTTTAACAGTTTTCTTGTATCTACGAACGCCAATGCCTTTCTTGAGTCGTTGTGCTTTAAGTGTTGTGGTCGACATAAAAACGTTGAATTAGTCACAATAATGACAAAATCAGTTAGCTAATTTGATGTTGTCATTTCGGCCGTAGGGATCTGATGGTAAGTAAGAACATTCAATGAGTCTGAAGATTTAGTTTTTTGTTTAGAGCGATGAAATTGACCTAAGTCTCCTTCCTATTCTGAGTCATTGATGCTTAGTGTGTTGGTGGCTCGACATCAAATGAATATAGTTAATCATAAATCGACAAATACGTTTCTAGTAAATTTGATGGTTCGTTGCACTTCGAAGCGTTGATAGAACAATGCCTAACGTTCTTCCTATCTGAGTCATCTGCAGCTTAGTGTGTTTGGCTCAGACATCAAAAACTTGAATATAGTCAATTCATAAATCGAAAATACAGTTTAGCAAATTGTGGTTTCGTTGCATTCGAGCCCGTGTATCTGATGGTAAGTACAAGAACCTTCAAAGTACGTTGAGATTTTCGTTTTTGTTACGAACGCAGAGATAAATTGACTAAGTTCTTCTATTCTGAGTCGATTCTATGCTTTAGGTTTGGGGCTCGAACATAAAAAAAACGTTGATATAGTCAATTCAATAAATCGACAAAACAGTTTTAGTAATTTGGTTCGTGCACTTCGGCGTGGGTATCTGTGGCTAAAGTACAAAAAAACTTCAAAAGTGACGTTTCTGAAGATTTAACAGTTTTGTATCTAGACGCCAATGCATAATTGACAACTTTTTTCTATTTGAGTCGATCTGCGCTTTAGTGTGTTGTGTCGAACCATCAAAATTGAATGTTCAATTCAATAAATGACAAAATACAGTTCTAGCTAATTGTGGTTCGTTGCACTTCGAGCCGTGGTATTGTTGGCTAAGTACAAGAAACTTCAAGTGACGTTTTGAGAATTTTAGTTTCTTGTATTCGAACGCAGATCCCTTCCTTTGAGTATTCCTGTTTAGTGTGTTTGGTGGCAGACATAAAACTTGAATGTTAAATTATAAACGACAAATCGTTCTTAATTTGAGGTTCGTTGATTTCGAGCGTAGGGTATTGATGGCTAATAAAGAACTTCAAGAGTTCTAGAATTTTAGTTTTTGTTACGAAGCAGAATGATGTTTTTGCACTTTCCGAGCCCGTGTTCTGATTGGTTAAATCAGTAAATTTAAGTGACTTCGAAGAATTTTAACGTTTTCTTTTCAAAGAATGCAAAAATTCTCTAAAGTTCTTTTCCTTTCGAGTCGTCTGATCTTTGTTTTGTGCTAGAACATCAAAAACGTTGAAATATTGTTCAAATTCAAAAAATCGACAAAATACATTTCTAGCTAAAATTTGATGGTTTCGTTGCACTTTCCGAGCCGTAGGGTATCTGATGGTTAAAAGTACATGAAAACACTTCAATAAGTTCTTTCTGAAGAATTTTAACGTTTTCTTGTATTCGACGCCAGATGCATTAAAATTGACCTAAACGTTCCTTTCTATTCTGAGTCGATTCTGCATGTTTAAGTGTGTTTGGTGGCTCAGAACCATCAAAAAACTTGAAATATAGTTCAAATTCAATAAAATCGACAAAAATACAGTTTCTAGCTAAAATTTGATGGTTTCGTTGCACTTTCGAGCCGAGGTAATGCTTAAAAGTACAAAAAACACTTCTAAAAGTGACGTTTCTGAGAATTTTAAGTTTTTTGTTCTACGAACCCAAGAATGCATTAAAAATTGACCAAACGTTCCTTTTCCTATTCTGAGTCGATTCTGCTGCTTTAGTGTGTTTGGTGGCTCAGAACCATCAAAAAACGTTGAAATATAGTTCAAATTCAATAAAAATCGACAAAAATACAGTTTCTAGCTAAAATTTGATGGTTTCGTTGCACTTTCCGAGCCCGTAGGTATCTGATGGCTTAAAAGTACAAGAAAACACTTCAAAAGTGACGTTTCTGAAGAATTTTAACAGTTTTCTTGTATCTACGAACGCCAGAATGCATAAAATTGACCTAAACGTCTCCTTTTCCTATTCTGAGTCGATTCTGCATGCTTTAAGTGTGTTTGGTGGCTCAGAACCATCAAAAAAAACGTTGAAATATAGTTCAAATTCAATAAAAATCGACAAAAATACAGTTTCTAGCTAAAATTTGATGGTTTCGTTGCACTTTCCGAGCCGTAGGGTATCTGATTGGCTTAAAAGTACAAGAAAACACTTCAAAAGTGACGTTTCTGAAGAATTTTAACAGTTTTCTTGTATCTACGAACGCCAGAATGCATAAAATTGACCTAAACGTCTCCTTTTCCTATTCTGAGTCGATTCTGCATGCTTTAAGTGTGTTTGGTGGCTCAGAACCATCAAAAAACGTTGAAATATAGTTCAAATTCAATAAAAATCGACAAAAATACAGTTTCTAGCTAAAATTTGATGGTTTCGTTGCACTTTCCGAGCCCGTAGGGTATCTGATTGGCTTAAAAGTACAAGAAAACACTTCAAAAGTGACGTTTCTGAAGAATTTTAACAGTTTTCTTGTATCTACGAACGCCAGAATGCATAAAATTGACCTAAACGTCTCCTTTTCCTATTCTGAGTCGATTCTGCATGCTTTAAGTGTGTTTGGTGGCTCAGAACCATCAAAAAAACGTTGAAATATAGTTCAAATTCAATAAAAATCGACAAAAATACAGTTTCTAGCTAAAATTTGATGGTTTCGTTGCACTTTCCGAGCCCGTAGGGTATCTGATTGGCTTAAAAGTACAAGAAAACACTTCAAAAGTGACGTTTCTGAAGAATTTTAACAGTTTTCTTGTATCTACGAACGCCAGAATGCATAAAATTGACCTAAACGTCTCCTTTTCCTATTCTGAGTCGATTCTGCATGCTTTAAGTGTGTTTGGTGGCTCAGAACCATCAAAAAACGTTGAAATATAGTTCAAATTCAAAAAAATCGACAAAAATACAGTTTCTAGCTAAAATTTGATGGTTTCGTTGCACTTTCCGAGCCCGTGGGGTATCTGATTGGCTTAAAAGTACAAGAAAACACTTCAAAAGTGACGTTTCTGAAGAATTTTAACAGTTTTCTTGTATCTACGAACGCCAGAATGCATAAAATTGACCTAAACGTCTCCTTTTCCTATTCTGAGTCGATTCTGCATGCTTTAAGTGTGTTTGGTGGCTCAGAACCATCAAAAAACGTTGAAATATAGTTCAAATTCAATAAAAATCGACAAAAATACAGTTTCTAGCTAAAATTTGATGGTTTCGTTGCACTTTCCGAGCCCGTAGGGTATCTGATTGGCTTAAAAGTACAAGAAAACACTTCAAAAGTGACGTTTCTGAAGAATTTTAACAGTTTTCTTGTATCTACGAACGCCAGAATGCATAAAATTGACCTAAACGTCTCCTTTTCCTATTCTGAGTCGATTCTGCATGCTTTAAGTGTGTTTGGTGGCTCAGAACCATCAAAAAACGTTGAAATATAGTTCAAATTCAATAAAAATCGACAAAAATACAGTTTCTAGCTAAAATTTGATGGTTTCGTTGCACTTTCCGAGCCCGTAGGGTATCTGATTGGCTTAAAAGTACAAGAAAACACTTCAAAAGTGACGTTTCTGAAGAATTTTAACAGTTTTCTTGTATCTACGAACGCCAGAATGCATAAAATTGACCTAAACGTCTCCTTTTCCTATTCTGAGTCGATTCTGCATGCTTTAAGTGTGTTTGGTGGCTCAGAACCATCAAAAAACGTTGAAATATAGTTCAAATTCAATAAAAATCGACAAAAATACAGTTTCTAGCTAAAATTTGATGGTTTCGTTGCACTTTCCGAGCCCGTAGGGTATCTGATTGGCTTAAAAGTACAAGAAAACACTTCAAAAGTGACGTTTCTGAAGAATTTTAACAGTTTTCTTGTATCTACGAACGCCAGAATGCATAAAATTGACCTAAACGTCTCCTTTTCCTATTCTGAGTCGATTCTGCATGCTTTAAGTGTGTTTGGTGGCTCAGAACCATCAAAAAACGTTGAAATATAGTTCAAATTCAATAAAAATCGACAAAAATACAGTTTCTAGCTAAAATTTGATGGTTTCGTTGCACTTTCCGAGCCCGTAGGGTATCTGATTGGCTTAAAAGTACAAGAAAACACTTCAAAAGTGACGTTTCTGAAGAATTTTAACAGTTTTCTTGTATCTACGAACGCCAGAATGCATAAAATTGACCTAAACGTCTCCTTTTCCTATTCTGAGTCGATTCTGCATGCTTTAAGTGTGTTTGGTGGCTCAGAACCATCAAAAAACGTTGAAATATAGTTCAAATTCAATAAAAATCGACAAAAATACAGTTTCTAGCTAAAATTTGATGGTTTCGTTGCACTTTCCGAGCCCGTAGGGTATCTGATTGGCTTTAAAAGTACAAGAAAACACTTCAAAAGTGACGTTTCTGAAGAATTTTAACAGTTTTCTTGTATCTACGAACGCCAGAATGCATAAAATTGACCTAAACGTCTCCTTTTCCTATTCTGAGTCGATTCTGCATGCTTTAAGTGTGTTTGGTGGCTCAGAACCATCAAAAAACGTTGAAATATAGTTCAAATTCAATAAAAATCGACAAAAATACAGTTTCTAGCTAAAATTTGATGGTTTCGTTGCACTTTCCGAGCCCGTAGGGTATCTGATTGGCTTAAAAGTACAAGAAAACACTTCAAAAGTGACGTTTCTGAAGAATTTTAACAGTTTTCTTGTATCTACGAACGCCAGAATGCATAAAATTGACCTAAACGTCTCCTTTTCCTATTCTGAGTCGATTCTGCATGCTTTAAGTGTGTTTGGTGGCTCAGAACCATCAAAAAACGTTGAAATATATTATTATTATTATTATTATTATTATTTGATAATATAGAGTAGAGTTCCTTTGGAAACTATATAACTCAATAGAATATCAATGTGTCTTGTATTACCATTGAAAGAACTCATCAATGCGATTCTTAAACAAATTAACATTTTCCACATCTATTATTTCCGTAGGTAACCTGTTCCAACTTTTTATTACACGAACCGGAAAAAAGTTTTTCATAATGTCGGTTTTAAATTTTGGTACGGACAGTGACAAACTATGCCCTCTTAATCTTTGGGATCCTCTAATCTGAAAAATTTGGTGACCTTCCTTTCCAAGTTTCAAGATTTTAAATGTATGTATCAAGTCCCTCTTAGTCTACGATCTGAAAGTGTTATCAATTTCATATGTTTTAGACGTGTGTTATAATTGGGTCTTCTAGCGCCAAAGCACCATCTAGTAAACTTACGTTGCACTTTTTCATAAGTTTCAAGATCCTGAATTCTATTTGGGTACCAAACAACATTCGCAAATTCTAAAATTGGGCGAACATATGTTTTAAAAATCTTTGCCATTAAAGAAATATTCTTTTTTGAAAACGTTTTATATAAGGTGTACATTCTTAAATTAGCTTTTTTTACTTGTTTTATTATGTGATTTGTCCATGTTAGATTTCTGTGAATTTGAACTCCTAAATCATTATGTTCTGTGACTCTCGATAGACATTCACCTTGTATTTGATAATTTATGTTCGATTTATCCTTACCAATGCGAAGGACTTTACATTTAGATTTATTGAGTGGAATACCCCATTGTTGTCCCCAGTCAAAGATAACGTTAATATCATTTTGTAAAACAGATGCATTAGAAATATGATTGTACACTTTGATATCATCGGCATACATTGCACAAGGAGGAAGTTATTGAACTTAGGTATATCGGCTGTGTAGAGAAGAAATAACTTGGGCCCTAAGACAGAACCTTGTGGTACTCCACTTAATACATCGAATATATCACTGAAACCATTTCCAACTCTAACAAAAAATTTTCTGTTCGAAAGAAAGCATTCTATCCATCTTAATAAATTTCCACTAATACCATAAGAATTTAATTTCATTAGTAGTAACTTTAAAGGCACTTTATCGAATGCCTTTGAAAAATCTAAGTAGACAACATCAACAGTTTCAGAGTTATCTAAAGCTTTCGACCAATCGTTAATGCAAGTTAACAGATTTTGCTCAACAGATCTACCTTTAAGAAACCCAAATTGTTGCCTAGGAATTAATTCATATTTTTGCAGATAGAGATCTAGCTGATCAACTATTATGCTTTCCATAATTTTAACTACTGGAGATGTGAGACTAATCGGTCTATAGTTTTTAACATCAAACCTATTACCACTTTTATAAATGGGCCGTATAAGAGCGATTTTCCAGTCGTTTGGTAGAATTGACATTTTATAGGACTGATCCATTATAATGTGTAAAGGAATTGCAAGTAATTGACTGCAGTGTTTAAATACAGCTGGGGATATCATGTCTGGTCCAGGACAAGATGTTGGTTTAATCAACTCTAACTTTTTAGCGATCATATTAATCTCAAATGTGATATCAGAAAGGGTTCCATCTGTATGACTTTTAATAGGTAACGGTGGTTTATGACTGATATTGTTATATGATTCTGAGAAAAATTTTGCCAACAAATTTGCAGTTTCATTATCACTCATGGTTTTAGAGTTATCTGGACGATTTAACCTCAATTCCTTTGTTACCGACGACAATGCGCGTTTTATATATTTGAATACTACCTTAGGATTCTCGCTACTTACAATACTTTCTTCATAGTTATTTCTAGCTTTCTTGATTTCTTTGATTAGTGTGTTCGAAAAAATCCTGTGTGATATGTAATCTTCTGCTAATTTAGTCCTTCTGTATTTTTGCCACATTGCTTTCTTGCGTTTTATTAAATTAAATATGTAACTATTTATCCAAGGTTTTGACGGGTTTGATATGTACGTTTTATAATTCGAACACTCCATCTGTAGACTGAGTAAAGTTGCACAAAATGTTTGCCAGTTTTCTTCAACTGCATTTGAGGTAAGCTTGGTTTTCCAATCAATTTCAGCTAATAGTTTATTGATTTTATTGAAGTCGAGAAATGTTTTCCTGACTATCGTTCTCTTTGGCATAACATTTATACCACTCTGAACATTGAATGTAAGCAATGCATGATCCGATTTACCTATTGGTGGAAGATATTGCAAATCAGTGGCTAAATTGTCATTCGAAACAAAAATCAGATCTAAAAGGCTAGGATTTTGACCACTACGAAAACGAGTAAATTCTTCAACTATTTGAACGGCGTGAGTGTTTGATAAGAAATCAATTAAAGGGTAGACAAGAAGCAGGTACATGTAAATCGTAGCTCAGTGGCCAAGAGATTTCAGAGAAATTAAAATCACCGGTAATAACAATATTGTCATATTTTTGAAACAGATCTGTGAGAAAAATGAAAAGTTCTTGGTCGTTTTCAAAGGAGGTGCTAGAGGGACGGTAAATGCACCCAAAAACAAATATAAAACTTTTAAATGTTATTAACAGGAACAAACATTCCGTTCCACGCAAAGCATTGGGGATAATGTCAACAGTGTACTGTAAAAAAATATTATTATTTAAATAAATACAAACCCCTCCACCTCTCGAATGAACTCTATCATGCCTTATAAATTTTATACCCCGGAATATTAACAAGTGAGTCACTATGACTATCATTTAACCATGTTTCCGATACCGCCACAACATTTGGTTTATAAAAATGAACTATAGCTACTAATTCATCGAATTTTGCCAGTAAACTATCTAGATTTGTATAACAGCAACACCAGTTCTGAATCACGGATGTTATAGAAGAGTATGGCTCTAAAGAAAGATTGCATCTATTCATCAAGGACAATTCTGGTTGCTATTGTTTCAAAAGCAGGCTCTTTTTAAATTTTTCAACCTCACGCAAATATACAGGACACGACAAATCCCAAGCTCCATGATTTGCATCTAATAACTCCTTATCATTATTTATAGCTTTCATACAGTTTACGCATTTAAGATATTCAGCTTTGCAATCTGAATGAGAGTGATCTAACTTTTCCGAGACACCACATTTAGGACACGATTTCTGATTAGAACAATGTTTAGAAGAATGGTGGAACCCGTTACAGTTGTAACAACGCATTATTTCGACAGCATCAAAAATATAACATATATAGTTCAAATTCAATAAAAATCGACAAAAATACAGTTTCTAGCTAAAATTTGATGGTTTCGTTGCACTTTCCGAGCCCGTAGGTATCTGATTGGCTTAAAAGTACAAGAAAACACTTCAAAAGTGACGTTTCTGAAGAATTTTAACAGTTTTCTTGTATCTACGAACGCCAGAATGCATAAAATTGACCTAAACGTCTCCTTTTCCTATTCTGAGTCGATTCTGCATGCTTTAAGTGTGTTTGGTGGCACAGAACCATCAAAAAACGTTGAAATATAGTTCAAATTCAATAAAAATCGACAAAAATACAGTTTCTAGCTAAAATTTGATGGTTTCGTTGCACTTTCCGAGCCCGTAGGGTATCTGATTGGCTTAAAAGTACAAGAAAACACTTCAAAAGTGACGTTTCTGAAGAATTTTAACAGTTTTCTTGTATCTACGAACGCCAGAATGCATAAAATTGACCTAAACGTCTCCTTTTCCTATTCTGAGTCGATTCTGCATGCTTTAAGTGTGTTTGGTGGCTCAGAACCATCAAAAAACGTTGAAATATAGTTCAAATTCAATAAAAATCGACAAAAATACAGTTTCTAGCTAAAATTTGATGGTTTCGTTGCACTTTCCGAGCCCGTAGGGTATCTGATTGGCTTAAAAGTACAAGAAAAACACTTCAAAAGTGACGTTTCTGAAGAATTTTAACAGTTTTCTTGTATCTACGAACCCCAGAATGCATAAAATTGACCTAAACGTCTCCTTTTCCTATTCTGAGTCGATTCTGCATGCTTTAAGTGTGTTTGGTGGCTCAGAACCATCAAAAAACGTTGAAATATAGTTCAAATTCAATAAAAATCGACAAAAATACAGTTTCTAGCTAAAATTTGATGGTTTCGTTGCACTTTCCGAGCCCGTGGGGTATCTGATTGGCTTAAAAGTACAAGAAAAACACTTCAAAAGTGACGTTTCTGAAGAATTTTAACAGTTTTCTTGTATCTACGAACGCCAGAATGCATAAAATTGACCTAAACGTCTCCTTTTCCTATTCTGAGTCGATTCTGCATGCTTTAAGTGTGTTTGGTGGCTCAGAACCATCAAAAAACGTTGAAATATAGTTCAAATTCAATAAAAATCGGTACAAAAATACAGTTTCTAGCTAAAATTTGATGGTTTCGTTGCACTTTCCGAGCCCGTAGGGTATCTGATTGGCTTAAAAGTACAAGAAAACACTTCAAAAGTGACGTTTCTGAAGAATTTTAACAGTTTTCTTGTATCTACGAACGCCAGAATGCATAAAATTGACCTAAACGTCTCCTTTTCCTATTCTGAGTCGATTCTGCATGCTTTAAGTGTGTTTGGTGGCTCAGAACCATCAAAAAACGTTGAAATATAGTTCAAATTCAATAAAAATCGACAAAAATACAGTTTCTAGCTAAAATTTGATGGTTTCGTTGCACTTTCCGAGCCCGTAGGGTATCTGATTGGCTTAAAAGTACAAGAAAACACTTCAAAAGTGACGTTTCTGAAGAATTTTAACAGTTTTCTTGTATCTACGAACGCCAGAATGCATAAAATTGACCTAAACGTCTCCTTTTCCTATTCTGAGTCGATTCTGCATGCTTTAAGTGTGTTTGGTGGCTCAGAACCATCAAAAAACGTTGAAATATAGTTCAAATTCAATAAAAATCGACAAAAATACAGTTTCTAGCTAAAATTTGATGGTTTCGTTGCACTTTCCGAGCCCGTAGGGTATCTGATTGGCTTAAAAGTACAAGAAAACACTTCAAAAGTGACGTTTCTGAAGAATTTTAACAGTTTTCTTGTATCTACGAACGCCAGAATGCATAAAATTGACCTAAACGTCTCCTTTTCCTATTCTGAGTCGATTCTGCATGCTTTAAGTGTGTTTGGTGGCTCAGAACCATCAAAAAACGTTGAAATATAGTTCAAATTCAATAAAAATCGACAAAAATACAGTTTCTAGCTAAAATTTGATGGTTTCGTTGCACTTTCCGAGCCCGTAGGGTATCTGATTGGCTTAAAAGTACAAGAAAACACTTCAAAGTGACGTTTCTGAAGAATTTTAACGTTTTCTTGTATCTACGAACGCCAGAATGCTAAAATTGACCTAAACGTCTCCTTTTCCTATTCTGAGTCGATTCTGCATGCTTTAAGTGTGTTTGGTGGCTCAGAACCATCAAAAACTTGAATATAGTTCAAATTCAATAAATCGACAAAAATACAGTTTCTAGCTAAATTTGATGGTTTTCGTTCACTTTCCGACCCTAGGTACCCTGATTGGCTTGAAAAGTACAAGAAAACACTTCAAAGTGAGTTTCTAGAAGTATTTTAATCAGTTTTCTTGTATCTACGAACGCCAAATGCATAAAATTGACCTAACGTCTCCTTTTCTATTTGAGTCGATTCTGCATGCTTAAGTGTGTTTGTGCTCAGAACCATCAAAAAACGTTGAATATAGTTCAAATTCAATAAAAATCGCAAAAAACAGTTTCTAGCTAATTTGATGTTTCTTGTACTTTCGAGCCATCAGGTATCTGATTGGCTTAAAATCAAGAAACATCACTTTTAGAAATGTAGTTTCTGACGATTTTAACAGTATTCTTGTATCAACGAAACAAAATTGACTAAACGTTCACGTTTTCTATTCTGATGTTCGAGCACAATACACTTTAAGCTGCATGAATGCTCAGAACTAGAAAAGAACGTTTAGTCAATTTTTGCAATTGCATTTAAAAATCACAAAAAACTGTTAATTCTTCAACGTCACTTTTGAAGTGTTTTCTTGTACTTTTAAGCCAATCAGATACCTCGGCTCGGAAAGTGCAACGAAACCATCAAATTTTAGCTAGAAACTGTATTTTTGTCGATTTTTATTGAATTTGAACTATATTTCAAACGTTTTTTTGATGGTTCTGAGCCACCAAACACACTTAAAGCATGCAGAATCGACTCAGAATAGGAAAAGGAGACGTTTAGGTCAATTATTATGCATTCTGGCGTTCGAGATACAAGAAAACTGTTAAAATTCTCAGAAACGTCACTTTTGAAGTGTTTTCTTGTACTTTTAAGCCAATCAGATACCCACGGGCTCGGAAAGTGCAACGAAACCATCAAATTTTAGCTAGAAACTGTATTTTTGTCGATTTTTATTGAATTTGAACTATATTTCAACGTTTTTTGATGGTTCTGAGCCACCAAACACACTTAAAGCATGCAGAATCGACTCAGAATAGGAAAAGGAGACGTTTAGGTCAATTTTATGCATTCTGGCGTTCGTAGATACAAGAAAACTGTTAAAATTCTTCAGAAACGTCACTTTTGAAGTGTTTTCTTGTACTTTTAAGCCAATCAGA
>JAKCWB010000195.1:0-20645 GCA_022388445.1 Zophobas atratus | reverse complement strand
GTGTTTGGTGGCTAGAACCATCAAAAACGTTGAAATATAGTTCAAATTCAATAAAAATCGACAAAAATACAGTTTCTAGCTAAAATTTGATGGTTTCGTTGCACTTTCCGAGCCCGTAGGGTATCTGAGTGGCTTAAAAGTACAAGAAAACACTTCAAAAGTGACGTTTCTGAAGAATTTTAACAGTTTTTCTTGTATCTACGAACGCCAGAATGCATAAAATTGACCTAAACGTCTCCTTTTCCTATTCTGAGTCGATTCTGCATGCTTTAAGTGTGTTTGGTGGCTCAGAACCATCAAAAAACGTTGAAATATAGTTCAAATTCAATAAAAATCGACAAAAATACAGTTTCTAGCTAAAATTTGATGGTTTCGTTGCACTTTCCGAGCCCGTAGGGTATCTGAGTGGCTTAAAAGTACAAGAAAACACTTCAAAAGTGACGTTTCTGAAGAATTTTAACAGTTTTCTTGTATCTACGAACGCCAGAATGCATAAAATTGACCTAAACGTCTCCTTTTCCTATTCTGAGTCGATTCTGCATGCTTTAAGTGTGTTTGTTGGCTCAGAACCATCAAAAAAACGTTGAAATATAGTTCAAATTCAAAAAAAATCGACAAAAATACAGTTTCTAGCAGAATTTTAACAGTTTTCTGTATCTACGAACGCCAGAATGCATAAAATTGACCTAAACGTCTCCTTTTCCTATTCTGAGTCGATTCTGCATGCTTTAAGTGTGTTTGGTGGCTCAGAACCATCAAAAAACGTTGAAATATAGTTCAAATTCAATAAAATCGACAAAATACAGTTTCTAGCTAAAATTTATGGTTTCGTTGCACTTCCGAGCCCGTGGTATCTGATGGCTTAAAAGTACAAGAAAACACTTCAAAAGTGACGTTTCTGAGAATTTTAACAGTTTTCTTGTATCTACGAACGCCAGAATGCATAAAATTGACCTAAACGTCTCCTTTTCCTATTCTGAGTCGATTCTGCATGCTTTAAGTGTGTTTGGTGGCTGAGAACCATCAAAAAACGTTGAAATATAGTTCAAATTCAATAAAAATCGACAAAAATACAGTTTCTAGCTAAAATTTGATGGTTTCGTTGCACTTTCCGAGCCCGTAGGGTATCTGAGTGGCTTAAAAGTACAAGAAAACACTTCAAAAGTGACGTTTCTGAAGAATTTTAACAGTTTTCTTGTATCTACGAACGCCAGAATGCATAAATTGACCTAAACGTCTCCTTTTCCTATTCTGAGTCGATTCTGCATGCTTTAAGGTGTTTGGTGCTCAGAACCATAAAAAACGTTGAAATATAGTTCAAATTCAATAAAATCGACAAAAATACAGTTTCTAGCAAAATTTGATGGTTTCGTTGCACTTTCCGAGCCCGTAGGGTATCGAGTGGCTTAAAAGTACAAGAAAACACTTCAAAGTGACGTTTCTGAAGAATTTTAACAGTTTTTTGTATCTACGAACGCCAGAATGCATAAAATTGACCTAAACGTCTCCTTTTCCTATTCTGAGTCGATTCTGCATGCTTTAAGTGTGTTTGTGGCCAGAACCATCAAAAAACGTTGAAATATAGTTCAAATTCAATAAAAATCGACAAAATACAGTTTACTAAGAGAATTTACAGTTTTCTTGTATCTACAACGCCAGATGCATAAATTGACCTAACGTCTCTTTTCCTATTCTGATCGATTCTGCTGCTTTAAGTGTGTTTGGTGGCTCAGAACATCAAAACGTTGAAAATAGTTCAAATTCATAAAAATCGACAAAATACAGTTCTAGCTAAATTTGATGGTTCGTTGCACTTTCCGAGCCCGTAGGTATCTGAGTGCTTAAAAGTACAAGAAAACACTCAAAATGACGTTTCTGAAGAATTTAACAGTTTTCTTGTATCTACGAACGCCAGAATGCATAAAATTGACCTAAACGTCTCCTTTCCTATTCTGAGTCGATTCTGCATGCTTTAGTGTGTTTGTGGCTAGACCACAAAACGTTGAAATATGTTCAAATTCAATAAATCGACAAAAACAGTTTAGCTAAAATTTGATGGTTCGTTGCACTTTCCGACCCGAGGTATCTAGTGCTTAAAAGTACAAGAAAACACTTCAAGTGACGTTTCTGAGAATTTTACAGTTTTCTTGTATCTACGAACGCAGAATGCAAAAATTGACCTAAACGTCTCCTTTTCTATCTGAGTCGATTCTGCATGCTTTAGTGTGTTTGGTGGCTCAGAACCATAAAACGTGAATATAGTTCAAATTCATAAAATCACAAAAATACAGTTTCTAGCTAAATTGATGTTTCGTTGCACTTTCCGACCCGAGTATCTGAGTGGCTTAAAAGTACAAGAAAACACTTCAAAAGTGACGTTTCGAAGATTTAACAGTTTTTGTATCTACGAACGCAAATGCATAAAATTGACCTAAACGTCTCCTTTCCTATTCTGAGTCGATTCTGCATGCTTAAGTGTGTTTGGTGCTAGAACCATCAAAACGTTGAAATTAGTTCAAATTCAATAAAAATCGACAAATACAGTTCTAGCTAAATTATGGTTCGTTGCACTTCCGAGCCGTAGGGTATCTGAGTGGCTTAAAGTACAAGAAAACACTTCAAAAGTGACGTTTCTGAAGAATTTAACGTTTTCTTGTATCACGAACGCCAGAATGCATAAAATTGACCTACGTCTCCTTTTCTATTCTGAGTCGATTCTGCATGCTTAAGTGTTTTGGTGCTCAGAACCATAAAAACGTTGAAAATAGTTCAAATTCAAAAATCGACAAAAATACAGTTCTAGCTAAAATTTGATGTTCGTGCACTTTCGAGCCGTAGGTATCGAGTGGCTAAAAGTACAAGAAAACACTTCAAATGACGTTTCGAAGAATTTAACATTTTCTTGTATCTACGAACGCCAGACATAAAATTGACCTAAACGTCTCCTTTTCTATCTGAGTCGATTCTGCATGCTTTAGTGTGTTTGGTGCTCAGAACCATCAAAAAACGTTGAAATATGTTCAAATTCAAAAATCGACAAAATACAGTTTCTACTAAAATTTGATGGTTTCGTTGCACTTCGAGCCCGTAGGTATTGGTGACTTAAAAGTACAAGAACACTTCAAGTGACGTTTCTGAAATTTTAAGTTCTTGTATCTACGAACGCCAGAATGCATAAATTGACCTAACGTCTCTTTTCCTATTCTGAGTCGATCTGCATGCTTAAGTGTGTTTGGTGCTCAGAACCATAAAAACGTTGAAATAAGTTCAAATTCAATAAAATCGACAAATACAGTTTCTAGCTAAATTTGATGGTTTCTTGCACTTTCCGAGCCCGTGTATCTGATGGCTTAAAAGTACAAGAAACACTTCAAAAGTGACGTTTCTGAGAATTTTAACAGTTTTCTTGTATCTACGAACGCCAGAATGCATAAAATTGACCTAAACGTCTCCTTTTCCTATTCTGAGTCGATTCTGCATGCTTTAAGTGTGTTGGTGGCTAGAACCATCAAAAACGTTGAAATATAGTTCAAATTCAATAAAATCGACAAAAAACAGTTTCTAGCTAAAATTTGATGGTTTCGTTGCACTTTCGAGCCCGTAGGGTATCTGAGTGGCTTAAATACAAGAAAACACTTCAAAAGTGACGTTTCTAAAGAATTTAACAGTTTTCTTGTATCTACGAACGCCAGAATGCATAAAATTGACCTAAACGTCCTTTTCTATTCTGAGTCGATTCTGCATGCTTTAAGGGTGTTTGGTGCCTCAGAACCATTAAAAAACGTTGAAATATAGTTCAAATTCAATAAAAAATCGACAAAATACAGTTTCTAGCCAAAATTTGATGGTTTCGTTGCACTTTCCGAGCCCGTAGGGTATCTGAGTGGCTTAAAAGTACAAGAAAACACTTCAAAAGTGACGTTTCTGAAGAATTTTAACAGTTTTCTTGTATCTACGAACGCCAGAATGCATAAAATTGACCTAAACGTCTCCTTTTCCTATTCTGAGTCGATTCTGCATGCTTTAAGTGTGTTTGTTGGCTCAGAACCATCAAAAAACGTTGAAATATAGTTCAAATTCAAAAAAAATCGACAAAAATACAGTTTCTAGCTAAAATTTGATGGTTTCGTTGCACTTTCCGAGCCCGTAGGGTATCTGAGTGACTTAAAAGTACAAGAAAACACTTCAAAAGTGACGTTTCTGAAGAATTTTAACAGTTTTCTTGTATCTACGAACGCCAGAATGCATAAAATTGACCTAAACGTCTCCTTTTCCTATTCTGAGTCGATTCTGCATGCTCTAAGTGTGTTTGGTGGCTCAGAACCATCAAAAAACGTTGAAATATAGTTCAAATTCAATAAAAATCGACAAAAATACAGTTTCTAGCTAAAATTTGATGGTTTCGTTGCACTTTCCGAGCCCGTAGGATATCTGAGTGGCTTAAAAGTACAAGAAAACACTTCAAAAGTGACGTTTCTGAAGAATTTTAACAGTTTTCTTGTATCTACGAACGCCAGAATGCATAAAATTGACCTAAACGTCTCCTTTTCCTATTCTGAGTCGATTCTGCATGCTTTAAGTGTGTTTGGTGGCTCAGAACCATCAAAAAACGTTGAAATATAGTTCAAATTCAATAAAAATCGACAAAAATACAGTTTCTAGCCAAAATTTGATGGTTTCGTTGCACTTTCCGAGCCCGTAGGGTATCTGAGTGGCTTAAAAGTACAAGAAAACACTTCAAAAGTGACGTTTCTGAAGAATTTTAACAGTTTTCTTGTATCTACGAACGCCAGAATGCATAAAATTGACCTAAACGTCTCCTTTTCCTATTCTGAGTCGATTCTGCATGCTTTAAGTGTGTTTGGTGGCTCAGAACCATCAAAAAACGTTGAAATATAGTTCAAATTCAATAAAAATCGACAAAAATACAGTTTCTAGCTAAAATTTGATGGTTTCTTTGCACTTTCCGAGCCCGTAGGGTATCTGAGTGGCTTAAAAGTACAAGAAAACACTTCAAAAGTGACGTTTCTGAAGAATTTTAACAGTTTTCTTGTATCTACTGTGGGTATTGTTGGTGATTTAAAAGCGACGGTACGGTTTTGAGATTTTATTTCGTTGTTTACTGTTCGAGGGTGCCAGGGAGAAGAAGGAAGGGTGTTTAAAATGGTACACAGGTAAGCTCGGTTTCGAAGAGGTGGAAGTAGGTAAAGAAGGGTTTAGAAAATTCTAGAAGCGAAAAAGAGAAAGTATGTAGGAGCGTAGGGCAGGTAGACAAAGGATAGGAAGTATTTACATTTTTACAATTATTTGAATGCGCTCAGGTAGAACACCTGATTTTGTGGGAACGGTTGTTCCTACAGTACCCCCCTGCTAGTGTTTTTTTTTTATGAAAAACCGCTTTGCAGGCGCTCAGGGAAGCGCACCCGTCTTCCTGACCTCGTGGTTCTCGCTGTTGTGGAACCTGGCATCTCGTCGTCGTCGTCGTGGGGTTGATCTGCGAAGGGCGCTGGTTCGTCGATTGTGGGCGTCGTCCTCGCAGTGTCGCGGCCAAACTCTGACGTGGGCGTGTCGTCATTGAGTATGTACGCGGGTTTGAGCCGGTCTATGGAAACGGTGACATCTCGACCCTTGATGTTGACGACGAACGTTTTCGCCGATCGCCTGACGACTCTGAACGGACCGTCGTATGGCTGTTGAAGCGGCTGCTTGGGACCGTCGTGGCGTACAAAAACTTGTTCGGACGTGGCGAGATCTTTAAAAATGAAGGTCTTCTTTGTTCCATGTCGTGTTCCCTCACATGGCTTCAAGTTACGCACGTGTTGACGTAACTCTTTGACGAAGTTTGCGGTGCTGTTGTCTGCGCTGTTTTCGTCGCGTGGGATGCCTAGGAATTCACCGGGCAGGCGGAGAGGTTGGCCATATACGAGCTCCGCGGAGGAACCCTGGAAGTCTTCTTTCCATGCTGCTCGAATGCCGAGCATGACGGTGGATAGGACTTCAGTCCAGCGATTATTCTGGTGGCACATGATTGCCGCTTTTAACTGTCGGTGTAGGCGTTCAACCATTCCGTTGGCTGAGGGGTGGTAGGCTGTAGTTCTCAAATGAGTGGTTCCTAATAAACAATTTAGTTGTTTAAATAGGTACGACTCGAATTGTCTACCTTGGTCGGTGGTTATTCGTAGCGGGGTGCCGAATCGTGCGATCCATGTGTCGTAAAAAGCTCGTGCCACGGTTGCTGCTTCCTGGTCGCTAATGGGTACGGCTTCTGGCCAGCGGGTGTACCGATCTACCATGGTAAGGCAGTAACGATAACCCTCTGAGTGTGGCATAATTACTATGTCCAAGTGCACGTGCTCAAACCTCGCTGATGGTGGCGAGAATGTACCGATGGGCGAAGAGACATGGCGTGAGATTTTCGAACGCTGACACTCTACGCAGTTGCGGGCCCATTCTCGACAATCTGATTTGACCGATGGCCAGACGTAACGTTGCGTCACCAGTTTTACGGTGGCTTTAACGCCTGGATGGGATAGACGATGAATCGACTCGAATGCAGCTCGGCGAAATGACTCGGTGACGTAAGGACGCGCTGTTCGCGTGGAGACGTCGCAGAGTACCGATACGTCGCAGCCTGGGATTCGTACCAGTTTGAGCTGCAGGCCTGTATTACCTGTTCGAAATCTCTCGAGTTCCTCATCCTGCTGTTGTGCTGCTGCCAGAGCTTGGAAATCAATCGAGGTTTCCACAGCCTCGATGCGAGAAAGAGTATCTGCGACAACATTTTCGTTCCCTGGTATGTGGCGAATGTCAGTCGTGAATTGACTGATGAAGTCCAGGTGTCGTATTTGGCGGGGCGAGGACTCGGTATTCTTCTTCTGAAAGGCATACGTGATTGGCTTGTGGTCTGTGTAGATGGTGAAAGACCGCGCCTCTACTATATGCCTAAAATGTTTGACTGCGAGATAAATGGCTAGTAGTTCTCGATCATAAGCCCCGTAGTTTGACTCGGTGGGACTCAGTTTTTTGGAAAAGAAGTCCAACGGTTGCCAGTGACCGTCAACCTTCTGCTGGAGGACTGCTCCGATGGCGAAATCTGACGCGTCCGAAAAAATAGCCAATGGTGCGTTTGGCTCGGGATGTGCCAATAATGTGGCTCCGGCGAGGCTCTCCTTGCACGCCTCGAATGCGGCCACCGTTGCTGGTGTCCAGTTGACCGGAGTTTTTCCTTTGACGTTGCCCTGGAGGAGGTCGTTCAAAGGTGCTTGCGTCTCTGCCGCCTTAGGTAGGAATCTTCTAAAAAAATTCAACATACCCAAGAACTGACGCAACTTTTTTATTGTATTTGGCTGCGGAAGCTGCGGATTGCTTCGACCTTTTCTGGAAGTGGACGTGTACCAGCGCCGGAAACGAGATATCCTAAGAATTTGACCTCTGGCTGGCCGAAGACGCATTTCATGGGATTGATAACGACGCCGTACTCTCTCAAACGCTGAAACACAGTTTCCAAGTGCTGGAGGTGTTCTTCTGGTGATGCGGATGCGACGAGGATGTCGTCGATGTATGCATAGCAAAAATCGAGACCCTGCAACACCTCGTCCATGAATCGCTGGAACGTCTGCGCTGCGTTACGTAAGCCGAACGTCATGAATTGAAATTCAAACAAGCCGAATGGGGTGGTAATGGCAGTCTTCGGAACGTCTTCTTCTGCGACCGGGATCTGGTTGAATGCGCGTACCAGATCGATCGTTGAAAATGTGATTTTGCCGTGTAAAGATTGCGCAAAATCTTGGATGTGCCTCACCGGGTACCTGTCGGGGCAGGTTCTCGCGTTGAGGGCACGATAATCTCCGCATGGCCTCCATTCGTCGCCCTTTTTGGGCACCATGTGAAGCGGTGAAGACCATGAACTTTGGGAAGGGCGGGCAATTCCTAGCTGGACCATGGCGTCGAATTCTTTTCTTGCTGCCTGGAGTCGGTCGGGCGCGAGTCTTCGGGGACGTTGCGCAATGGGAGGGCCCGGCGTGGTTACGATGTGGTGGCGGGTGGAATGTTTCACCGCCTTAGGGGTTCCGTCTGGACGTGTGACATCGGGAAACCGTTGGAGGAGTTCGTGGAACGGTGAACTTCCGGCGATGGTTTTCACGGACGGGATCTCACACTCAGTCACCTCTCCGATGGAAGTGAGTTGGGTAATTTGATCGTGTAGTCGCTGGTTTCTTATGTCCACCAGGAGTCCGTAGTGAGCCAGGAAGTCGGCTCCGATAATGGGTTTTACCACGTCCGCGACAACAAATCTCCACGTAAAATCGCGCCGTAAGCCTAAATTCAACGACAACGTGATTGTTCCGTACGTCGCGATGACGGTGCCATTTGCCGCGGAAAGTTCATATGCGGACTTCGTACGCGGTTTTGGTAGCAGGGCATACGGGAACACACAGAGATCGGCGCCGGTGTCGATAAGGAATTTTTTGCCTGTTGTCCTCTCGGTGACGAATAAACGGCTCGATGTTGTTGTAGGGGTGGTGGGGCAGGCGTCAATGGCCGTCTTTAACGACTGCCCTCGGCGTTTCCCGCCGGTAGGGAACTATACCTACACGGCTTGTCGCATCTTCTTGACGTGTCGCCGAAACGCCAGTGGTAATAGCAAATACCGCTGTCGCCTTTCGTTCGATGACGGGATCCCGATCGCGAACGCGAACGCGATGATGTCTCTTGCCGCGAGTCTGAGGGCGAACGGTTCTGGGGCTGCGATACCTGGGGGACTTCTATTTCAGCCAGCCTCTGTAGGAGGACCGCCACGGTGTCTTCCATCCAGGTTAATTTTTCCAACTCGGCTGATGACAGGGGCGCGGGTGAATTCGCGTTTGACGCCATAGTTTTTATTTCACTCGAAATTCCGCACAATACTCGTCGCGATCACTGGTAATACTCACGTTTTTTTTCTTCGTTTTATCACGTCGGGGTCACCAGTTGTGGGTATTGTTGGTGATTTAAAAGCGACGGTACGGTTTTGAGATTTTATTTCGTTGTTTACTGTTCGAGGGTGCCAGGGAGAAGAAGGAAGGGTGTTTAAAATGGTACACAGGTAAGCTCGGTTTCGAAGAGGTGGAAGTAGGTAAAGAAGGGTTTAGAAAATTCTAGAAGCGAAAAAGAGAAAGTATGTAGGAGCGTAGGGCAGGTAGACGAAGGATAGGAAGTATTTACATTTTTACAATTATTTGAATGCGCTCAGGTAGAACACCTGATTTTGTGGGAACGGTTGTTCCTACACTACGAACGCCAGAATGCATAAAATTGACCTAAACGTCTCCTTTTCCTATTCTGAGTCGATTCTGCATGCTTTAAGTGTGTTTGGTGGCTCAGAACCATCAAAAAACGTTGAAATATTGTTCAAATTCAATAAAAATCGACAAAAATACAGTTTCTAGCTAAAATTTGATGGTTTCGTTGCACTTTCCGAGCCCGTAGGGTATCTGAGTGAGTGGCTTAAAAGTACAAGAAAACACTTCAAAAGTGACGTTTCTGAAGAATTTTAACAGTTTTCTTGTATCTACGAACGCCAGAATGCATAAAATTGACCTAAACGTCTCCTTTTCCTATTCTGAGTCGATTCTGCATGCTTTAAGGGTGTTTGGTGCCTCAGAACCATTAAAAAATCGTTGAAATATAGTTCAAATTCAATAAAAACGACAAAATACAGTTTCTAGCTAAAATTTGATGGTTTCGTTGCACTTTCCGAGCCCGTAGGGTATCTGAGTGGCTTAAAAGTACAAGAAAACACTTCAAAAGTGACGTTTCTGAAGAATTTTAACAGTTTTCTTGTATCTACGAACGCCAGAATGCATAAAATTGACCTAAACGTCTCCTTTTCCTATTCTGAGTCGATTCTGCATGCTTTAAGTGTGGTTTTTTGGCTCAGAACCATCAAAAAACGTTGAAATATAGTTCAAATTCAATAAAAATCGACAAAAATACAGTTTCTAGCTAAAATTTGATGGTTTCGTTGCACTTTCCGAGCCCGTAGGGTATCTGAGTGACTTAAAAGTACAAGAAAACACTTCAAAAGTGACGTTTCTGAAGAATTTTAACAGTTTTCTTGTATCTACGAACGCCAGAATGCATAAAATTGACCTAAACGTCTCCTTTTCCTATTCTGAGTCGATTCTGCATGCTTTAAGGTGTTTGGTGGCTCAGAACCATCAAAAAACGTTGAAATATAGTTCAAATTCAATAAAAATCGACAAAAATACAGTTTCTAGCTAAAATTTGATGGTTTCGTTGCACTTTCCGAGCCCGTAGGGTATCTGAGTGGCTTAAAAGTACAAGAAAACACTTCAAAAGTGACGTTTCTGAAGAATTTTAACAGTTTTCTTGTATCTACGAACGCCAGAATGCATAAAATTGACCTAAACGTCTCCTTTTCCTATTCTGAGTCGATTCTGCATGCTTTAAGTGTGTTTGGTGGCTCAGAACCATCAAAAAACGTTGAAATATAGTTCAAATTCAATAAAAATCGACAAAAATACAGTTTCTAGCTAAAATTTGATGGTTTCGTTGCACTTTCCGAGCCCGTAGGGTATCTGAGTGGCTTAAAAGTACAAGAAAACACTTCAAAAGTGACGTTTCTGAAGAATTTTAACAGTTTTCTTGTATCTACGAACGCCAGAATGCATAAAATTGACCTAAACGTCTCTTTCCATTCTGAGTCGATTCTGCATGCTTTAAGTGTGTTTGTTGCTCAGAACCATCAAAACGTTGAAATATGTTCAAATTCAATAAAAATCGACAAAATACAGTTCTGCTAAAATTTGATGGTTCGTTGCACTTTCCCGAGCCCGTAGGGTACTGAGTGCTTAAAAGTACAAAAACCTTCAAAAGTGACGTTTCTGAAAATCTTTAACAGTTTTTCTTGTATTCTACAACGCCGAATGCATAAAATTGACCTAAACGTCTCCTTTTCCTATTCTGAGTCGATTTGCAGCTTTAAATGTGTTTGGTGGCTCAGACCATCAAAAAACGTGAATATATTCAAATTCAATAAAAATCGACAAAATACAGTTTCGAGCTTAAAATTTGATGGTTCGTTGCACTTTCAGCCGAGGGTATCTGATGGCTTAAAAGTAAAGAATAACACTTCAAAATAGTTTCCTGAAGAATTTTAACATTTTCTTGTTCTACCGAACGCCAGAATGCATAAAATTGACCTAAACGTCTCCTTTTCCTATTCTGAGTCGATTCTGCATGCTTTAAGTGTGTTTGGTGGCTCAGAACCATCAAAAAACGTTGAAATATGTTCAAATTCAATAAAAATCGACAAAAATACAGTTTCTAGCTAAAATTTGATGGTTTCGTTGCACTTTCCGAGCCCGTAGGGTATCTGAGTGGCTTAAAAGTACAAGAAAACACTTCAAAAGTGACGTTTCTGAAGAATTTTAACAGTTTTCTTGTATCTACGAACGCCAGAATGCATAAAATTGACCTAAACGTCTCCTTTTCCTATTCTGAGTCGATTCTGCATGCTTAAGGTGTTTTGGTGCTCAGAACCATAAAAAACGTTGAAATATAGTTCAAATTCAATAAAAATCGACAAAAATACAGTTTCTAGCTAAAATTTGATGGTTTCGTTGCACTTTCCGAGCCCGTAGGGTATCTGAGTGGCTTAAAAGTACAAGAAAACACTTCAAAAGTGACGTTTCTGAAGAATTTTAACAGTTTTCTTGTATCTACGAACGCAGAATGCATAAAATTGACCTAAACGTCTCCTTTTCCTATTCTGAGTCGATTCTGCATGCTTTAAGTGGTTTTGGTGGCTCAGAACATCAAAAAACGTTGAAATATAGTTCAAATTCAATAAAAATCGACAAAAATACAGTTTCTAGCTAAAATTTGATGGTTTCGTTGCACTTTCCGAGCCCGTAGGGTATCTGATGGCTTAAAAGTACAAGAAAAACACTTCAAAAGTGACGTTCTGAAGAATTTTAACAGTTTTCTTGTATCTACGAACGCCAGAATGCATAAAATTGACCTAAACGTCTCCTTTTCCTATTCTGAGTCGATTCTGCATGCTTTAAGTGTGTTTGTTGGCTCAGAACCATCAAAAAACGTTGAAATATAGTTCAAATTCAATAAAAATCGACAAAAATACAGTTTTCTAGCTAAAATTTGATGGTTTCGTTGCACTTTCCGAGCCCGTAGGGTATCTGAGTGGCTTAAAAGTACAAGAAAACACTTCAAAAGTGACGTTTCTGAAGAATTTTAACAGTTTTCTTGTATCTACGAACGCCAGAATGCATAAAATTGACCTAAACGTCTCCTTTTCCTATTCTGAGTCGATTCTGCATGCTTTAAGTGTGTTTGGTGGCTCAGAACCATCAAAAAACTTTGAAATATAGTTCAAATTCAATAAAAATCGACAAAAATACAGTTTCTAGCTAAAATTTGATGGTTTCGTTGCACTTTCCGAGCCCGTAGGGTATCTGAGTGGCTTAAAAGTACAAGAAAACACTTCAAAAGTGACGTTTCTGAAGAATTTTAACAGTTTTCTTGTATCTACGAACGCCAGAATGCATAAAATTTACCTAAACGTCTCCTTTTCCTATTCTGAGTCGATTCTGCATGCTTTAAGTGTGTTTGGTGGCTCAGAACCATCAAAAAACGTTGAAATATAGTTCAAATTCAATAAAAATGACAAAAATACAGTTTCTAGCTAAAATTTGGTGTTTTCGTTGCACTTTCCGAGCCCGTAGGGTATCTGAGTGGCATAAAAGTACAAGAAAACACTTCAAAAGTGCCGTTTCTGAAGAATTTTAACAGTTTTCTTGTATCTACGAACGCCAGAATGCATAAAATTGACCTAAACGTCTCCTTTTCCTATTCTGAGTCGATTCTGTATGCTTTAAGTGTGTTTGGTGGCTCAGAACCATCAAAAAACGTTGAAATATAGTTCAAATTCAATAAAAATCGACAAAAATACAGTTTCTAGCTGTCTCGTCCCCAACACAATCTTTATTTAGTTTTAGTTTAATTTGTATCGCTTGGTGCAGTACTGCGCCCGCAACCCTCGCTACACTGGTGGCCGATCTATTGCGGCCCTTTTTTCCTTTTGGTGTCCGCTTGAGTAGCAACGAGTCGAGTGGACTGAACGCGCATTGTGAAGTCGTAGTCGTACCGGCAGCGACATAACCCGCCATCTTGTAGTTGATCCCGCTTTATGATTCCCGCTATTGTTATCACCCCGCTATTGTAGTACCCGCTCTTATTATAACCCCGCTATTGTAGTACCCGCTCTTATTATAACCCCGCTATTGTTGTACCCGCTATTGTTCTAACCCGCCATTGTTGTACCCGCTATTGTACCCGCTATTGTACCCGCTATTTTACCCGCTACCGCTATAACCCGCGTCAGGGCAGAACCCTATTCCGCGCACCCCCATGCCGAGTGCTTCCTCCAGAAGCACCCCAGCCATCACCTCCAGGCCAATCTCACTTCGAACGCACAGCTCGGAAAGTCCAACTCATCTCACTCTGGTAAGCTACATATACATTTTATGGTCCTTCGAGTTAGCCGGATTAGCGAGGGTTGTGTTAGAAGTGATTAGGTTTTTGCGCGTTGGTTTTTCTGCTAATCTGACATTGTCGGGTTTGTATTTGAATCATGGCCAATTCGGAAAAAATTAAAAAGCAGCAATTGCTCAGACAAACCCCTTACAATAGGGTAGTCGAAATGAATACCTTAGCAAAACAGGCCGAACATAACCTAGATGACCGTGATAGCTTCGCAGTAGCAATCGGTGATCTTGAAAAACTGTGCGCGGATTTTTATCGTTATCACAACGCTATCATCGGCTTGATTAACGCAGAGGAATTTAATGGGGAAGATGATATTCGAAAAGTCTTCGACTCCATGGTTCTAGCGATTAAGACCATTCATTTTAAAGTTCAAAAGGCAGCCGAGACCAGTGAGCCCCTTCGGTTGCTTCCCCCTTAAATCTAATATCAAGTTACCCAAAGTGGAATTACCTAGCTTTTCTGGGGATATTACGACATTTGTGCCGTTCATGGACATGTTTAATAATCTCATTCATAAATCGAGCGATTTAACCGCCGTAGAAAAATTTAATTATTTGCTTTCCGCGTTGAAAGGAGAAGCTAGAGCGCTAATAGAAAATCTACCAGTCACGGATAATAATTATTTAACAGCATACTCCGAACTCCATAATCGTTACAAAAATGATAGACAAATATTGCAAGCCCATTGGATTGCGATTGTTAACGCACCCAAGATTCATTCGGAGCATCCGCAGGAGTTGCGAACACTTATAGACACGTTCTCAACTCATTTGAAAGCTATTCGTAATTTTACCCTTCCTATAGATCTAGCGGATTTTTTATTATTCAATGTAATGCATCAAAAGCTAGACTCGTCATTGATAACGCGATTCGAACTTCACCACAATTCGAAAGAAATTCCCACTTATCATAAACTGTATCAGTTTTTAGAACACCAATGGAGCGCGTTAGGCAATTCCATCCCAGTTAAACCTCAACAGAAAAAGTTCGGTCCACATAAGCCTTTTACGCCACAACCGCGATTTACCACGTCTTTAGTGGCGAAGTCAGAGTCTGTAAAGTGTCCTGTTTGTACCTCGCCTCATTTAATCTACAAATGTCTGGAGTTTCTCGGGAAATCTCCCCGTGAACGCTACGCCATTTCTAAGTCGAAACACTTGTGCCTCAATTGTCTTAGTAATTGTCATGTGAGTAAGGCGTGTCAGTCTACTCACAGTTGTCGTCACTGCGGTAAGAGGCATCATAGTCTATTACATTTCGAAGCGTTTCCGAGCGGCGATGGTCAGGTGCCGAATTCTGCGGAAGCTACCTCCATCAAACCAATGAGTGGAGTTGGATTTGCATCGCCAGCAATGGGAGTTTTATTGGCTACCGCTTTAATAGAAGTTCGCGATAACGGCGGAAATTCTAAGGTTCTTAGAGCGCTGCTGGACTGTGGCTCACAAAGTTCCTTCATTTCGCAACAAGCCTTTCATTTGCTAGGTCTGTCTAGACGACATACTTCAGGTCTGGTGCAAGGTTTGGGTCAAGTAGTTACGGCAGCCAATTTAGGTTCAGTGATAATAACGTTTCGACCGGTAGGCCAGTTAAGGCCCACTTTCAAGGTAAATGCGCTAATTTTACCCAAGATCTGTGATGACTTGCCCTGTGTGTCTCTTTCGGCCGAACATTGGTCTCATTTTCGTGCCAAGCTACCGCTCGCAGATCCTTCCTGTGTCTCTCGTGCAGGTATCGATATGCTTCTAGGAGCGGATGTCTATTCACAATTGCTTAGTGGAGAGGTGGTTAAGGGTCAGAAGGGAGAACCAGATGCGCTAGGGACAGCCTTGGGCTATGTATTAGTAGGGCAACATACCGCTAGTACTGCTAATACGAATCTTCATTCCTTTATTACCACGGTTAACACATGTTGCGATTTAGAAAGATCTATTCAGAAATTGTGGGAAGTGGAAGCAGTTCCTCGCTTACAGACTTTGTCTCCAGATGAGGAACTCTGCGAGGACATTTACAATAAAACTTACACTCGCACCGACAAAGGTCGGTTCGTCGTATCTCTACCGTTTCGCGATACCCCGCCCACTTTCGAAGACAGCCGGTCAATCGCAATCAATCGGTTCCTTCATCTGGAGGCCAAACTGTTAAAGCAACCGCAGTTGTATGCGCAGTATTCTAAGTTCATGCAAGAATATTTAGAGTTTAATCATATGGAACCTGTTCTTCCTCCGGATGACACCATTGCCACTTATTATATCCCACACCATTGTGTACTTAAGCCAGCCAGTTTAAGCACAAAGCTGCGCGTTGTGTTCAACGCGTCCGCACGATCCTCTAATCAAACCTCCTTAAATGAGCATCTTCTTATCGGTCCCAAACTTCAAAGGGATATTTGCACTATCTTATTGAATTTTCGCCTCCATACGTACGTCTTGACTGCCGACATCAAAATGATGTATCGCCAAATCTTAATCAATCCGGTTCAGTGCAATTTTCAGAGGATTATCTGGCGTTTTACTCCTGAACAACCCATTCAGGATTATCGTTTAAAAACTCTAACGTATGGAACCTCGCCCGCTCCCTATCTGGCCATTCGTACTCTGTTAAAATTGAGCGAGCAGGATGGTTCGTCGTTTCCATTAGCCGCTGCCGCCCTCCAGACGGACACCTACATGGACGATATTGTTACTGGTAACAATTCTTATCAACAGACTTTAAAGTTGAAAGATGAACTTATTGCACTCCTTAAGGGTGGAGGATTTGAACTTCGCAAATGGGCTACCAATGATAGTTCGCTTGTCTCTGACCTACCTCCGTCTCATGTTTGTCTTGATGCCATTAATATACGGGAGGAAGATCGTAATGACACTCTTAGAATCTTGGGATTGCAGTGGAATCCCGTATCCGACGCTTTCAAATTTACAGTTCATATTCTTCCCGGCAACTGCACTAAACGCCATCTTTTATCCAGTCTCGCACGCATTTTTGATCCTCTTGGCATATTGACTCCGCTTACTTTTTTCATAAAACATTTAATTCAACGCATCTGGACTCTCAAGTTAGCTTGGGACGACGCACCGCCGAATGATATTTTGCGCGCTTGGAATATCTTCGCTAGGGATCTTTCCGTTCTAAACGATTTTTCGTTACCGCGCCGCCTCCTTTGCGATAATTTCCTCTCGTGTGAAATTCATGGTTTCGCTGACAGCTCCGAGAAGGGCTATGCCGCCGTAGTTTATTTGGTTTTTAGGTTCGCCTCGCTTGAACCACGCACGCAGTTTGTTTGTGCTAAATCTAAAGTAGCACCGCTCAAGAAGATTACGATTCCAAGGCTGGAACTTTCTGCCGCAGTATTGCTAACACGGCTCCTCAATCTGGTTTGCCGAGTTTACAAAGACAAAATTCCTTTTAATCGCCTATGTGCTTGGACAGACTCCCAGATAGTTCTAGCTTGGATCAAATCTTCGCCGCATCGTTGGAAGACATTTGTCTCCAATCGCGTATCATTTATTCAAGAGCATCTGCCCTCCTCGTCGTGGTACTATGTTCCTTCCGGTCAGAATCCAGCTGATCTTGGGTCTAGAGGGGCATACCCTCAGGAGTTACTGGTTAGTTCCCTATGGTGGCGGGACCCCTTTTTTGAAGTCCGGCACGCCTCTCAATAATAATCTGACGCCTTCTGTCCCTGTCTCCATTCAGGACGAAGAAACGCACGCAATCGTGTAATGCGATAGTGACCACCTCTTTATTGGACGACTTAGTCAATACGCACTCATCTCTGCCGAAGATTTTTCCCCTTCTTTGTTATGTACCCCCATTTTTTCGTGGAATGACAGCCCTAAAAAAAAAGGGCCCCCCCCCGTATATTGGGAATGGCCCGAAGCCTTGATGACGGGGTTTCCCACACATACAAGCTTTCCATTTCTCTGGGGAAATTTTACTTCCTTAACGTGGAAAACCGCTACAAAGGGTTTTCAAAATCTCCCCCCTTTCTTAGACGATCAAAAATTTTCAGTGGGCGGTAGATTACACAGGCTCCGTTACCCTACTCGAAACGTTTTCCCCCGCTTTGTTACCTCGGGGCATTTTTTCCCTCTATCTCATAGAATCCCCCCATCGCAAATTTTTTCCCCTGGACATCGAGGGTTTCATTACCTTATCGGTAACCAATTTTGGTTTGTCCCCAAACGCCGAAAGGGGGTGCTGTTAAGTGTCTAAGAGTTTCCCCCCAACCGGGGACCCCCTAAACCCCCGCGGGGGGTTTGCCTCCTTCTGGTTTTTAAAATTAAAACCCTTTTTTTTACGGGGTTGGGGGGACCCCCCGGGCCCCCTTTTCTTTACCGGCCAAAACCGCGGTGCTAAAACGCGAAAGGTTTTTGTCTTTTATTGCTTTGGAAAAGCTTTCTTAGAGCCGCCTCGTTTAACCCCCGCCCCCTTCCTAGCGGGTTCGGTTTTTTGGGGGCGGGGGGACCGCATGTTTTCCCCGATTTGGTAAATTTTTTGTTAGTGCCCAAAACAATTGAAAATATATGCCGAAGCTTACAATCGGAAAGTTTTCATTGGCATTTAAATCCCCAAGCCCCACTTTTTGGGGGTTTGGGGGGGCCGGCGTAAAGGGGTAAAGCCCACCTAGCCGTGTCATGGCCCAAATTTAACCTACGAAGACTCTTAACTTTATCTTCAAGTCGAAGAAATGTAATTTCCCCCGCCGTTATCCTGAAAGCAGGCCCAAAAACGACTTACCGCCTGACTCCGGCCATTTTTTCTTTTCCCCCCTTTAATTCACCCCCAAACCCGGCCCTTGAAGCGTCCCGGGAAACCCGCCAAATCGGGCAGTGTTCAAAGTTTTGTAAATGTATTTGGTCCAGGGAGCCCGGGAAATATTTTGCATGGGGTCAAAATGGTTTCCAGAAACCAAATTTCTATCGAGGGGCCCCTCGTCTTTAAAAACGAGGTGTACCCCTTCAGTGCGTCTCCCCCGGTCCTATTTTCCACCGGGAAAAGATGGCATAGTTGGGGTTTGTCACCTTGAAAACCCCCGGGGGGCCCCAAAAGCCCCAGTGGCCAAACTTTGTCCCCCTGAATTTTACAGAAAAAAAAAACCCTTTTTTTTTTTTTTTGGTGGGGGGAATGTCTCGCCCCAACACAATTTTTTTTTTAGTTTTTTTTTAAAAATTTTATCCGGTGCAGTATGCCCAAAAACCCTGCTAAGGGGCGATTTTTGGGGCCCCCTTTTTTCCTTTGGTGTCCGTTTTGGTCAAGGCGAGGGCAAAAAGCGCATTGTAAGTCGTAGTCGTCCCGGCAGCGAAAACCCGCCACTTGTAGTTGACCCGCTTTTTTTCCCCCAAAATTTTTTTTTACCCCATTTAGTACCGTCTTATTATAACCCCGCTATTGTTTACCCCCTTTTTTTTAACCCCCATTGTTGTACCGTTTTACCCCTATTGTACCCCTATTTTCCCCCACCGCTAAACCCCGCAGGGCGAACCCTTTTGGCACCCCCCGCCCGGGGCTTCCCCGAAGCACCCAGCCCACCCCAGGGCCAACTCACTTTGAACGCACAGTGGAAAGTCCAATCTCCACTTGGTAAGCTAACTAGCTAAAAAATTTATGGTTTCGTTGCATTTCCCCGCCCGTGGGGATTGAGGGGTTAAAAAACAAGAAAAAAAATTCAAAAATGCGTTACGAAAAATTTTTTCAGTTTTTTTTGTTCTACGATAGCCGAATGATAAAATTGCCCCAAAAGTCTCTTTTCCCTTTTTTGATCGATTCTGCATGCTTTAAGGTGTTTGGGGGTCAGAACCATCAAAAAAAAGTTGAAATTAGTTCAAATTAATAAAAAAAGACAAAATACAGTTTTCTAAAAATTTGGGTTTGTTGCACTTTCCCACCTAGGGGATTGAGTGGTTAAAATACGAGGGGAAAAAAACTTCAAAAATGGGTTTTTGAAGAATTTTAACAGTTTTCTTGTTCTACGAAAGCCAGAATGCATAAAATTACCTAAAAGTCTCCTCTATTTGGCGATTTTGCATGCTTTAGTGTTTTGGTGGTAGAACCTCAAAAAACGTTGAAATATAGTTCAAATTCAAAAAAATCGACAAAATACTTTTTTTAGTAAAAATTTATGGTTTCGTTGCACTTTTTCCACCCGGGGTATCTGATGGTTTAAAAATAAAAAAAAACACTTCAAAATAGTTTTGAAGAAAATTTTAAAAGTTTTCTTGTATTATGAACCCCGAAAAGCATAAACTTGACCCAAACGTCTTTTTCCTTTTTGAGTCGATTCTGCATGCTTTAAGTGTGTTTGGTGGTCAAACCAAAAAAAAAGTTAATATAGTTCAAATTCAATAAAAAACGACAAAAAAAGTTTCTAGCTAAAATTTGATGGTTTGTTGCACTTTCCCACCCGTAGGGTTTGGTGGCTTAAAAGTAAAAAAAACTTCAAAGTGGTTTTGAGAATTTTAAGTTTTTTGTTCTCAAAGCCAGAAAGCATTTAAAATTACCTAAAAAATCTCGTTTTTCCCATTTTGATCGTTTGCTGCTTTAAATGTTTTTGGGGCTCAGAACATCAAAAAACTTTAAAAATGTTCAAATTCAAAAAATCGCAAAAAAACGTTTCTAGCTAAAATTTTAGGTTTTCGTTGCACTTTCCCAGCCGTGGGGATTGGTGGCTTAAAAACAAGAAAAACTTAAAAAAGGCGTTTTGAAAAATTTTAACAGTTTTCTTGTATTACGAACGCCCCAAGATAAAATTTTCCTAAAAGTCTCCCTTTCCCCTTTTGGTCGTTCTGCATGCTTTAAGTGTGTTTGGGGCTGAGAACCTCAAAAAGTTGAAAAATGTTCAAAACAATAAAAAATCGCAAAAATACAGTTTCTAGTAAAATTTTGGTTTCGTTACTTCCAGCCCCCTAGGGGATCTGGTGGCTTAAAAGTACAAAAAACACTTAAAAAAGACGTTTTGAAGAATTTTAAAGTTTTTTGTTTCGAACGCCGAAGCGTAAAAAATTACCTAAAATTCCCCCTTTTTTTATTTGAGTCGATTCTGCATGCTTTAAAGTGTTTTGGGGTCAAACCCTCAAAAA
>JAKCWB010000194.1:0-20735 GCA_022388445.1 Zophobas atratus | reverse complement strand
TTAGCTAAAAAACTGTTTTTTGTCGATTTTTATTAAATTTTTGAACAAATATTTCAACTTTTTTTGGGTTTGGTTCTGAGCCCCCAAAACCATTTAAAAGATGCAAAATCGACTCAAAATAGGAAAAGGAGACGTTTTAGGTAAATTTTTTATGCATTCTGGCGTTCGTGATACAAGAAAATGTTAAAATTCTTCAAAAAAAGTCATTTTTGAAGTGTTTTCTTGTACTTTTAAGCCAATCAGATACCCTACGGGTTTGGGAAAGTGCAACGAAACCATCAAATTTTAGCTAGAAACTGTATTTTTGTCGATTTTTATTGAATTTGAACTATATTTCAACGTTTTTTGATGGTTCTGAGCCACCAAACACACTTAAAGCATGCAGAATCGACTCAGAATAGGAAAAGGAGACGTTTAGGTCAATTTTATGCATTCTGGCGTTCGTAGATACAAGAAAACTGTTAAAATTCTTCAGAAACGTCACTTTTGAAGTGTTTTCTTGTACTTTTAAGCCAATCAGATACCCTACGGGCTCGGAAAGTGCAACGAAACCATCAAATTTTAGCTAGAAACTGTATTTTTGTCGATTTTTATTGAATTTGAACTATATTTCAACGTTTTTTGATGGTTCTGAGCCACCAAACACACTTAAAGCATGCAGAATCGACTCAGAATAGGAAAAGGAGACGTTTAGGTCAATTTTATGCATTCTGGCGTTCGTAGATACAAGAAAACTGTTAAAATTCTTCAGAAACGTCACTTTTGAAGTGTTTTCTTGTACTTTTAAGCCAATCAGATACCCTACGGGCTCGGAAAGTGCAACGAAACCATCAAATTTTAGCTAGAAACTGTATTTTTGTCGATTTTTATTGCATTTGAACTATATTTCAACGTTTTTTGATGGTTCTGAGCCACCAAACACACTTAAAGCATGCAGAATCGACTCAGAATAGGAAAAGGAGACGTTTAGTTAATTTTATGCATTCTGGCGTTCGTAGATACAAGAAAACTGTTAAAATTCTTCAGAAACGTCACTTTTGAAGTGTTTTCTTGTACTTTTAAGCCAATCAGATACCCTACGGGCTCGGAAAGTGCAACGAAACCATCAAATTTTAGCTAGAAACTGTATTTTTATCGATTTTTATTGAATTTGAACTATCTTTCAACGTTTTTTGATGGTTCTGAGCCACCAAACACACTTAAAGCATGCAGAATCGACTCAGAATAGGAAAAGGAGACGTTTAGGTCAATTTTATGCATTCTGGCGTTCGTAGATACAAGAAAACTGTTAAAATTCTTCAGAAACGTCACTTTTGAAGTGTTTTCTTGTACTTTTAAGCCAATCAGATACCCTACGGGCTCGGAAAGTGCAACGAAACCATCAAATTTTAGCTAGAAACTGTATTTTTGTCGATTTTTATTGAATTTGAACTATCTTTCAACGTTTTTTGATGGTTCTGAGCCACCAAACACACTTAAAGCATGCAGAATCGACTCAGAATAGGAAAAGGAGACGTTTAGGTCAATTTTATGCATTCTGGCGTTCGTAGATACAAGAAAACTGTTAAAATTCTTCAGAAACGTCACTTTTGAAGTGTTTTCTTGTACTTTTAAGCCAATCAGATACCCTACGGGCTCGGAAAGTGCAACGAAACCATCAAATTTTAGCTAGAAACTGTATTTTTGTCGATTTTTATTGAATTTGAACTATATTTCAACGTTTTTTGATGGTTCTGAGCCACCAAACACAATTAAAGCATGCAGAATCGACTCAGAATAGGAAAAGGAGACGTTTAGGTCAATTTTATGCATTCTGGCGTTCGTAGATACAAGAAAACTGTTAAAATTCTTCAGAAACGTCACTTTTGAAGTGTTTTCTTGTACTTTTAAGCCAATCAGATACCCTACGGGCTCGGAAAGTGCAACGAAACCATCAAATTTTAGCTAGAAGCTGTATTTTTGTCGATTTTTATTGAATTTGAACTATATTTCAACGTTTTTTGATGGTTCTGAGCCACCAAACACACTTAAAGCATGCAGAATCGACTCAGAATAGGAAAAGGAGACGTTTAGGTCAATTTTATGCATTCTGGCGTTCGTAGATACAAGAAAACTGTTAAAATTCTTCAGAAACGTCACTTTTGAAGTGTCTGGATTCTGGATTCTGGATTTTTAATTTATGGGGGCTGACCGCAGCCAGCCGGCACTTAGGCCTCGCTTTGGGCCCATTGTACCTTCCCCAAGTCCATATCAGGGTGTTTTCCCGCTCCTCTACTCGTCAAGCCATCCAACTGCTTGAATGTACTTGAGTAATGCAGAGGGTGGGAACTCCCTGATATTTGCCATACTAGGCCAGATGTCCCCTAGTATGGATTCCCTGTAGGAGGCTAGGGCTGGACATTCACGAAGAATGTGCTCAGCTGTTTCCTCTTCTTCATTGCATCCACGACAGATTGGGTCTGTTACTACCCCTATCGTATGTAGATGTTTGTTAAACTGGTAATGTCCCGTAAGGAATCCTACCAGTTTACGCAGTTTGTCCCTTGAAAGTGAGAGATAAAATTTTGTCAACTTACGGTCTGGTGTCGCCATACAAGCTCTACTATGCCGACAGCTGCTCAACGTCGCCCATATCTGCTCATGGCGTCTATGGGTATATTGCTTTACGAGTTCGTTCGAGAGGGCGACCGAAGGCGTGATTGCCGGTTCGGGTCCCCAGAAGGGCATGCGCGCGGCTCGCTTCGCCATCTCATCTGCCCTCTCGTTTCCTTCGTTGCCACTGTGTCCTTTGATCCAACAAAGTTCCACACTATTCCTCTGCGTTACATACTTTAGCGTTTGTCTGCACTCCCAAACCAGCCCGGATCGAACCATACAGCTGTCCAGGGCTAGTAGTGCAGACTTGCTGTCAGTAAGTATGCGTATTGATTTGTTGCCGATTTCACGTTCAGCAATGATTCTAGCTCCCAGCATTATTCCCATCAGTTCTGTTTGTAAGACAGACGTGTGGGTGCCGAGAGGTACACTGATTTGTGCGTTCAGTTGTTCGGAGTAGATGCCGGCTCCTGAACCACTATCTGTTTTGGCACCATCGACATAGATATCTATGTCGGCTCGTCCTTCTGAATTATCATTCATTGATATTCTATATGTCTTCTCATATATTAATTTTGTGCCCATTCGGTCACAACCCATCCTCAACAAGGGTATTCTGTTGAACGCCTCCGTTAAGATCCGAGTGTGCTTCGTTGTGCGGCCTTGCTTGTTCCATACTCCCAGAGAGTGAAGTCTTAGAGACGTCGTCATTGCCGCTTCCTCTATGTAAAGGTTAAGAGGTGCTAAGCAAAGGAGAGTCTCCAGAGCCGCTGTGGGAGTGGTCCTCATTGCTCCTGTAACACTGAGACACGCCATTCTCTGAACGTGTTCAAGTTGCAGGGCTGTTGTTTTTTGTCTGGCTCTGGGCCACCAAACTAAAGCTCCATAGCACAGCATCGGTCTGACTATTGCCGTGTAGATCCAGAGGGCGATCTTGGGATTTAAACCCCACGACCTTCCCACCACCCTACGACATTGCCAAAGAGCCGAGCGTGCCTTTTCTACTTTATCATCTACATGCTTCTTCCAATTCAGTCGCCAGTCCAATACAACTCCCAGGTATTTGACTTCGTCCGAAAGTTGAAGCGTTGTGTTAAATATTTTTGGCATCTGTAGTGTGCCAATTTTCCTTTTCCTGGTGAACAGGATTAGTTTCGTCTTTTCTCCGTTAACGGAGAGGGTATGTCTGTTGCACCATTCCTCGACTATTTTTACTGCAGCTTGCATTATCTCACATAATGTATCTGCGTTTTTTCCTGTTAGCAGAATGACCAGATCGTCCGCGTATCCAATTGTGTGGTAGCCAAGATCATTGAGGCGTCGTATCAGGCTGTCAACGACAGTATCCCACAGTACAGGAGAGAGAACTCCTCCCTGAGGACATCCCCTGTCTACAACAGCCTCGATCTCAGTGCCACCTACATTAATCATTACTTCCCTATTCCTCAGCATACTGGCCACCCACCTACTTAGGGTGGGGTCCACGTCGTGCTTTCGTAGGGCTAGTTCTATGCTTTTGAAGGTCGTTTTATCAAACGCTCCTTCAATATCCAAAAACATTCCTAAGGTGAAGAGTTTGTTCTCCATCGCCCACTCTATACGGTTTACAACTGTGTGTAAGGCCGTATCGGTGGATCTTCCTTGGATGTAGGCATGTTGGTTCGGATGTAGAGGTTGCTTGCTCAAAGCAGTCTCCCGAATCTCTTTTTCGCTTAGTCTTTCTAGCGTTTTCAGCAAGAATGATGTTAAGCTAATTGGTCTGTAGGATTTAGCCAAGGTGTAATCTTGTCGTCCTGGCTTAGGTATAAAGATAACCTTTACTTTTCGCCATGCATTCGGTATGTAGCTGAAAGCCAGACACGCCCGAAGCATTGGCAACAAAATAGGGCGTAGTCTGCTCATTCCCCTCTGCAGGAGGGCGGGATAAATACCGTCAACTCCTGGAGATTTGTATGGGGAAAAGCTGTCCACTGCCCACTCCAGTCTTGCCTCCGTGACTACCTTTGCAGCCAGCGCCCAGTCCTTCGGGGAAGGTTGAGTACCGACTACATCCCTTTTGGAATGGGAGGTAGTCCGTGTGCTGCCTGGAAACATGGTCTGCAGCAAAAGTTCTGCGGACTCTTCTAAGGTGGCTGTAAAGGTGCCATCTTCTTTCTTTAGGAAACCTAGTTGATGTGTGTGGTCCTTCGAGAGAACTCTCTTCAGCCTTGCGGCCGAAGCAGTCGACGTTATGTCGCTGCAGAAGGATCTCCACGTTTCCCGTTTCCTCTTTCTTAATTCTTTCTTAAACTCTTTCCGGTGCTCTTTATAGGCTTCCCAGTCTTCAGTTTTCTTAGTGTTTTTTGCTCTATTGAAAAGTTTTCTTAGCCCCGATTGAAGTAGGCTGAGCCTTCGGTTCCACCATGGTGTACCTTTGCCCAGACCTTCCTTCTTTAGGGGGCTACTTTTCTCATACGCTGACATTAGAGAGTCGTTGATAATGGTCAAGGTTTTCTCTATGTCTTCTGTCGAACTGTATTCTGTTGGTATAGACTGCACGGAGGTCCCCAGTCTGTCGTCCAGTTCTTCGTTGTATAAAGCCCAGTTCGTCAGCCTAGGGTTCCTGTACGTCTTTATCTCCATGTCTATACATTTTGATGTATACATGATCCATCTATGGTCTGACACTGACGCCTCTTTAGAGACGTGCCATCCCATTATATATTGTGAGATATCCCATGTAGCCAGTGTAATATCTATTACTGACTGACTACGTGATGTTACGAAAGTTGGTTCGCAGCCTCGGTTGAGAATCTCTAGATTTGTTGATAAAAGATATTCAGCTAGTGTTCTTCCTCTATCATTAGTGTCTTTGCTCCCCCACAACAGACAGTGGGCATTTGCATCGGCACCGATGATGAGGTTTATATTTCCGGTATCACAGTGTTCCACCAAGTTCGCCATTTCCCATGTCGGACATGGTTCCTGTGCTCCCTGTGGTAAGTACACGGATGCTATTACCAGTTGCTCTTCGCCTCTACCTATGTTACACTTAACATTTACCGCAGTCACATCCCTGGAGCTGACCTGAGGTAGGAGAACGGCTTTAATTTTCCTCGGAATGTAGACGCATGTCCTTGGAGATTCTATTGTGGTACCTGAAACAACAGTGCCATTTAAATTGCTCAACCCTGCGATCCTGGATTTTACAATCCATGGTTCTTGGATTATTGCTATAGTGTTCTGCATCTTGTCTAGACGACGACACAAAACAGTCGTCGCCATGCGACAATGCTGCAGGTTAATCTGAATGAAATTTATCTGCTGCAGCGCCATCTCTGCAACCAAAAATCCCATAATTGTCCTAGGAGACACGAGGCACATGTCTCAGGCGGGCCTGCCCCCACTGGTAGAGGCTTCCTCCCCTGGGGTTTCTACCTCTTCCATAGGGGTCTGCCCTTCCTGAGCCGACGCCTCGTTCTCCTTGAGTTTCAGGTTGAAAGAGGACAGCATATAATTGATTCTGCCCTCTCTCTCCCTGATTATCTTGGCCTCTTCCATCCCAAGACCAAACACAAAGAGGTTGCCTGGAGAGGCAGCCTCGGGTTTGGCCTCGCGATGGAAAAGAAGCCATTTTTTGACGTGGGCCCATTGGTTCTGACCCTCCAGGCGGCGAAGTACGACTCCTGCATCCACCGGTGGTCCCGGTATCCACAAGGTCACCCTCACCAGCCTTGGTAGCTCAGCCAAGGGGACCACGTTAAGTTGTGCGCCCTCCCACAAGGGTGTTAGGGAGCGCACTGTTTGTTGTAGCCATTTCAGGGACAACTCGTCTTCACAGGTTATCCTTAGGACTTCCCCTGTGTACTTCATGCCCCTGAAAGTGGCTGCTTGTCTACCCGATGCCAAGCACTGGTCCAGTTGCCTGTCCAGCGCTCCCATCAGGCCCTTTTGTACTATCTCCACCTGGCCAGCAGTCAGCTTACCAAGTGGATGCTGCACATCAATCACAGCTACACGGAGATGACTTGCAGCCGCCTCCCTGTAGCTCTGTTCTCTAGAGGTAGTCTCCTGCCTCCTCATCCTCTTTTGCTTCTCAGCTGCCGGAGGTGTGGAGGTTGAAGACCTCACTCTCTTCTTTGACCCTGAGGTCTTTTTCCCCGCGGTTTGTTTAGGGTTGGCTATCGTAGCCTGCCCTTTACCCTTGGGGTTTATCCCGGAGGAGGATGGACCCGGTTTCGGCGGGTCGGTATTCGCCGCCTCCGCCTGCAAACGAGCCTTCCTCCGCCTTTTTACCTCAGCCCCGCAGATTCGCTTCCTCCTAGGAGGCTGCGAACCCACATTGGCTGGGTTTTCTGTTTGAGGTGCACCCGAAGGCACCTCCTCAGTGGTTTTTTTTAGTGTCGATTTCCATAATCTGGATTTTGATTTCGTCCTCCTGCGTCCCCACCCACCACGGAGTCCAACAAGGGGACGCCGAACTTCGACGTCAGGGCTAGCAGAAGGATATAGCCCCAGGGAAGCTCATCCTGCAGTACGCAGCCTCAACTAGTGAGGCTACTCGTGCTCAGACTACACTTCCCCCAAGGACTCACCCTGTCGGCGGTCTGACCCGACGACACAGCCGATTGATCTGAGATGGGTTAGTCTCGACCTCCCGTTTTGGTGGAAATCCAGGCCAAAGAGGCGTGTTGCCCAGCCTTGGTGACACACTGCACAAAGGGGGGCTCAACCTCCAGGATTCCTTCATCCCACCTTACGGGTCTCCACGCACGGCACAAACACGCGGGAGCTTGTCCGCGGGGCTGTTTTGACGACCCAACACCAGGGGTTTAATCCCGGGGGGGCACGTTTATTTCCAGCCCTCCTCTACTGAACCGCCTTCGCGGCCGTCTAAGCCGACAACCACCAAGGCATGTCCAGGCAAGACGAGCCTCAGCCCTAACCTACATATCTGGAGAAGGGAAAAATCCAGGTCGGACTTCCACCACCCCCAGGAGTGTTTAGTTCCCGGGGGCATATCCGCCTTCCCAGACCCCCTTCCCCAGACAATGCCGGTCTCCCACTATCCGCAACCCTGGGGACGCGCCTGATAGGTAGCTCAACCCACAGGACTTTTGAAGTGTTTTCTTGTACTTTTAAGCCAATCAGATACCCTACGGGCTCGGAAAGTGCAACGAAACCATCAAATTTTAGCTAGAAACTGTATTTTTGTCGCTTTTTATTGAATTTGAACTATATTTCAACGTTTTTTGATGGTTCTGAGCCACCAAACACACTTAAAGCATGCAGAATCGACTCAGAATAGGAAAAGGAGACGTTTAGGTCAATTTTATGCATTCTGGCGTTCGTAGATACAAGAAAACTGTTAAAATTCTTCAGAAACGTCACTTTTGAAGTGTTTTCTTGTACTTTTAAGCCAATCAGATACCCTACGGGCTCGGAAAGTGCAACGAAACCATCAAATTTTAGCTAGAAGCTGTATTTTTGTCGATTTTTATTGAATTTGAACTATATTTCAACGTTTTTTGATGGTTCTGAGCCACCAAACACACTTAAAGCATGCAGAATCGACTCAGAATAGGAAAAGGAGACGTTTAGGTCAATTTTATGCATTCTGGCGTTCGTAGATACAAGAAAACTGTTAAAATTCTTCAGAAACGTCACTTTTGAAGTGTTTTCTTGTACTTTTAAGCCAATCAGATACCCTACGGGCTCGGAAAGTGCAACGAAACCATCAAATTTTAGCTAGAAACTGTATTTTTGTCGATTTTTATTGCATTTGAACTATATTTCAACGTTTTTTGATGGTTCTGAGCCACCAAACACACTTAAAGCATGCAGAATCGACTCAGAATAGGAAAAGGAGACGTTTAGTTAATTTTATGCATTCTGGCGTTCGTAGATACAAGAAAACTGTTAAAATTCTTCAGAAACGTCACTTTTGAAGTGTTTTCTTGTACTTTTAAGCCAATCAGATACCCTACGGGCTCGGAAAGTGCAACGAAACCATCAAATTTTAGCTAGAAACTGTATTTTTATCGATTTTTATTGAATTTGAACTATCTTTCAACGTTTTTTGATGGTTCTGAGCCACCAAACACACTTAAAGCATGCAGAATCGACTCAGAATAGGAAAAGGAGACGTTTAGGTCAATTTTATGCATTCTGGCGTTCGTAGATACAAGAAAACTGTTAAAATTCTTCAGAAACGTCACTTTTGAAGTGTTTTCTTGTACTTTTAAGCCAATCAGATACCCTACGGGCTCGGAAAGTGCAACGAAACCATCAAATTTTAGCTAGAAAACTGTATTTTTGTCGATTTTTATTGAATTTGAACTATATTTCAACGTTTTTTGATGGTTCTGAGCCACCAAACACAATTAAAGCATGCAGAATCGACTCAGAATAGGAAAAGGAGACGTTTAGGTCAATTTTATGCATTCTGGCGTTCGTAGATACAAGAAAACTGTTAAAATTCTTCAGAAACGTCACTTTTGAAGTGTTTTCTTGTACTTTTAAGCCAATCAGATACCCTACGGGCTCGGAAAGTGCAACGAAACCATCAAATTTTAGCTAGAAGCTGTATTTTTGTCGATTTTTATTGAATTTGAACTATATTTCAACGTTTTTTGATGGTTCTGAGCCACCAAACACACTTAAAGCATGCAGAATCGACTCAGAATAGGAAAAGGAGACGTTTAGGTCAATTTTATGCATTCTGGCGTTCGTAGATACAAGAAAACTGTTAAAATTCTTCAGAAACGTCACTTTTGAAGTGTCTGGATTCTGGATTCTGGATTTTTAATTTATGGGGGCTGACCGCAGCCAGCCGGCACTTAGGCCTCGCCTTTGGGCCCATTGTACCTTCCCCAAGTCCATATCAGGGTGTTTTCCCGCTCCTCTACTCGTCAAGCCATCCAACTGCTTGAATGTACTTGAGTAATGCAGAGGGTGGAAACTCCCTGATATTTGCCATACTAGGCCAGATGTCCCCTAGTATGGATTCCCTGTAGGAGGCTAGGGCTGGACATTCACGAAGAATGTGCTCAGCTGTTTCCTCTTCTTCATTGCATCCACGACAGATTGGGTCTGTTACTACCCCTATCGTATGTAGATGTTTGTTAAACTGGTAATGTCCCGTAAGGAATCCTACCAGTTTACGCAGTTTGTCCCTTGAAAGTGAGAGATAAAATTTTGTCAACTTACGGTCTGGTGTCGCCATACAAGCTCTACTATGCCGACAGCTGCTCAACGTCGCCCATATCTGCTCATGGCGTCTATGGGTATATTGCTTTACGAGTTCGTTCGAGAGGGCGACCGAAGGCGTGATTGCCGGTTCGGGTCCCCAGAAGGGCATGCGCGCGGCTCGCTTCGCCATCTCATCTGCCCTCTCGTTTCCTTCGTTGCCACTGTGTCCTTTGATCCAACAAAGTTCCACACTATTCCTCTGCGTTACATACTTTAGCGTTTGTCTGCACTCCCAAACCAGCCCGGATCGAACCATACAGCTGTCCAGGGCTAGTAGTGCAGACTTGCTGTCAGTAAGTATGCGTATTGATTTGTTGCCGATTTCACGTTCAGCAATGATTCTAGCTCCCAGCATTATTCCCATCAGTTCTGTTTGTAAGACAGACGTGTGGGTGCCGAGAGGTACACTGATTTGTGCGTTCAGTTGTTCGGAGTAGATGCCGGCTCCTGAACCACTATCTGTTTTGGCACCATCGACATAGATATCTATGTCGGCTCGTCCTTCTGAATTATCATTCATTGATATTCTATATGTCTTCTCATATATTAATTTTGTGCCCATTCGGTCACAACCCATCCTCAACAAGGGTATTCTGTTGAACGCCTCCGTTAAGATCCGAGTGTGCTTCGTTGTGCGGCCTTGCTTGTTCCATACTCCCAGAGAGTGAAGTCTTAGAGACGTCGTCATTGCCGCTTCCTCTATGTAAAGGTTAAGAGGTGCTAAGCAAAGGAGAGTCTCCAGAGCCGCTGTGGGAGTGGTCCTCATTGCTCCTGTAACACTGAGACACGCCATTCTCTGAACGTGTTCAAGTTGCAGGGCTGTTGTTTTTTGTCTGGCTCTGGGCCACCAAACTAAAGCTCCATAGCACAGCATCGGTCTGACTATTGCCGTGTAGATCCAGAGGGCGATCTTGGGATTTAAACCCCACGACCTTCCCACCACCCTACGACATTGCCAAAGAGCCGAGCGTGCCTTTTCTACTTTATCATCTACATGCTTCTTCCAATTCAGTCGCCAGTCCAATACAACTCCCAGGTATTTGACTTCGTCCGAAAGTTGAAGCGTTGTGTTAAATATTTTTGGCATCTGTAGTGTGCCAATTTTCCTTTTCCTGGTGAACAGGATTAGTTTCGTCTTTTCTCCGTTAACGGAGAGGGTATGTCTGTTGCACCATTCCTCGACTATTTTTACTGCAGCTTGCATTATCTCACATAATGTATCTGCGTTTTTTCCTGTTAGCAGAATGACCAGATCGTCCGCGTATCCAATTGTGTGGTAGCCAAGATCATTGAGGCGTCGTATCAGGCTGTCAACGACAGTATCCCACAGTACAGGAGAGAGAACTCCTCCCTGAGGACATCCCCTGTCTACAACAGCCTCGATCTCAGTGCCACCTACATTAATCATTACTTCCCTATTCCTCAGCATACTGGCCACCCACCTACTTAGGGTGGGGTCCACGTCGTGCTTTCGTAGGGCTAGTTCTATGCTTTTGAAGGTCGTTTTATCAAACGCTCCTTCAATATCCAAAAACATTCCTAAGGTGAAGAGTTTGTTCTCCATCGCCCACTCTATACGGTTTACAACTGTGTGTAAGGCCGTATCGGTGGATCTTCCTTGGATGTAGGCATGTTGGTTCGGATGTAGAGGTTGCTTGCTCAAAGCAGTCTCCCGAATCTCTTTTTCGCTTAGTCTTTCTAGCGTTTTCAGCAAGAATGATGTTAAGCTAATTGGTCTGTAGGATTTAGCCAAGGTGTAATCTTGTCGTCCTGGCTTAGGTATAAAGATAACCTTTACTTTTCGCCATGCATTCGGTATGTAGCTGAAAGCCAGACACGCCCGAAGCATTGGCAACAAAATAGGGCGTAGTCTGCTCATTCCCCTCTGCAGGAGGGCGGGATAAATACCGTCAACTCCTGGAGATTTGTATGGGGAAAAGCTGTCCACTGCCCACTCCAGTCTTGCCTCCGTGACTACCTTTGCAGCCAGCGCCCAGTCCTTCGGGGAAGGTTGAGTACCGACTACATCCCTTTTGGAATGGGAGGTAGTCCGTGTGCTGCCTGGAAACATGGTCTGCAGCAAAAGTTCTGCGGACTCTTCTAAGGTGGCTGTAAAGGTGCCATCTTCTTTCTTTAGGAAACCTAGTTGATGTGTGTGGTCCTTCGAGAGAACTCTCTTCAGCCTTGCGGCCGAAGCAGTCGACGTTATGTCGCTGCAGAAGGATCTCCACGTTTCCCGTTTCCTCTTTCTTAATTCTTTCTTAAACTCTTTCCGGTGCTCTTTATAGGCTTCCCAGTCTTCAGTTTTCTTAGTGTTTTTTGCTCTATTGAAAAGTTTTCTTAGCCCCGATTGAAGTAGGCTGAGCCTTCGGTTCCACCATGGTGTACCTTTGCCCAGACCTTCCTTCTTTAGGGGGCTACTTTTCTCATACGCTGACATTAGAGAGTCGTTGATAATGGTCAAGGTTTTCTCTATGTCTTCTGTCGAACTGTATTCTGTTGGTATAGACTGCACGGAGGTCCCCAGTCTGTCGTCCAGTTCTTCGTTGTATAAAGCCCAGTTCGTCAGCCTAGGGTTCCTGTACGTCTTTATCTCCATGTCTATACATTTTGATGTATACATGATCCATCTATGGTCTGACACTGACGCCTCTTTAGAGACGTGCCATCCCATTATATATTGTGAGATATCCCATGTAGCCAGTGTAATATCTATTACTGACTGACTACGTGATGTTACGAAAGTTGGTTCGCAGCCTCGGTTGAGAATCTCTAGATTTGTTGATAAAAGATATTCAGCTAGTGTTCTTCCTCTATCATTAGTGTCTTTGCTCCCCCACAACAGACAGTGGGCATTTGCATCGGCACCGATGATGAGGTTTATATTTCCGGTATCACAGTGTTCCACCAAGTTCGCCATTTCCCATGTCGGACATGGTTCCTGTGCTCCCTGTGGTAAGTACACGGATGCTATTACCAGTTGCTCTTCGCCTCTACCTATGTTACACTTAACATTTACCGCAGTCACATCCCTGGAGCTGACCTGAGGTAGGAGAACGGCTTTAATTTTCCTCGGAATGTAGACGCATGTCCTTGGAGATTCTATTGTGGTACCTGAAACAACAGTGCCATTTAAATTGCTCAACCCTGCGATCCTGGATTTTACAATCCATGGTTCTTGGATTATTGCTATAGTGTTCTGCATCTTGTCTAGACGACGACACAAAACAGTCGTCGCCATGCGACAATGCTGCAGGTTAATCTGAATGAAATTTATCTGCTGCAGCGCCATCTCTGCAACCAAAAATCCCATAATTGTCCTAGGAGACACGAGGCACATGTCTCAGGCGGGCCTGCCCCCACTGGTAGAGGCTTCCTCCCCTGGGGTTTCTACCTCTTCCATAGGGGTCTGCCCTTCCTGAGCCGACGCCTCGTTCTCCTTGAGTTTCAGGTTGAAAGAGGACAGCATATAATTGATTCTGCCCTCTCTCTCCCTGATTATCTTGGCCTCTTCCATCCCAAGACCAAACACAAAGAGGTTGCCTGGAGAGGCAGCCTCGGGTTTGGCCTCGCGATGGAAAAGAAGCCATTTTTTGACGTGGGCCCATTGGTTCTGACCCTCCAGGCGGCGAAGTACGACTCCTGCATCCACCGGTGGTCCCGGTATCCACAAGGTCACCCTCACCAGCCTTGGTAGCTCAGCCAAGGGGACCACGTTAAGTTGTGCGCCCTCCCACAAGGGTGTTAGGGAGCGCACTGTTTGTTGTAGCCATTTCAGGGACAACTCGTCTTCACAGGTTATCCTTAGGACTTCCCCTGTGTACTTCATGCCCCTGAAAGTGGCTGCTTGTCTACCCGATGCCAAGCACTGGTCCAGTTGCCTGTCCAGCGCTCCCATCAGGCCCTTTTGTACTATCTCCACCTGGCCAGCAGTCAGCTTACCAAGTGGATGCTGCACATCAATCACAGCTACACGGAGATGACTTGCAGCCGCCTCCCTGTAGCTCTGTTCTCTAGAGGTAGTCTCCTGCCTCCTCATCCTCTTTTGCTTCTCAGCTGCCGGAGGTGTGGAGGTTGAAGACCTCACTCTCTTCTTTGACCCTGAGGTCTTTTTCCCCGCGGTTTGTTTAGGGTTGGCTATCGTAGCCTGCCCTTTACCCTTGGGGTTTATCCCGGAGGAGGATGGACCCGGTTTCGGCGGGTCGGTATTCGCCGCCTCCGCCTGCAAACGAGCCTTCCTCCGCCTTTTTACCTCAGCCCCGCAGATTCGCTTCCTCCTAGGAGGCTGCGAACCCACATTGGCTGGGTTTTCTGTTTGAGGTGCACCCGAAGGCACCTCCTCAGTGGTTTTTTTTAGTGTCGATTTCCATAATCTGGATTTTGATTTCGTCCTCCTGCGTCCCCACCCACCACGGAGTCCAACAAGGGGACGCCGAACTTCGACGTCAGGGCTAGCAGAAGGATATAGCCCCAGGGAAGCTCATCCTGCAGTACGCAGCCTCAACTAGTGAGGCTACTCGTGCTCAGACTACACTTCCCCCAAGGACTCACCCTGTCGGCGGTCTGACCCGACGACACAGCCGATTGATCTGAGATGGGTTAGTCTCGACCTCCCGTTTTGGTGGAAATCCAGGCCAAAGAGGCGTGTTGCCCAGCCTTGGTGACACACTGCACAAAGGGGGGCTCAACCTCCAGGATTCCTTCATCCCACCTTACGGGTCTCCACGCACGGCACAAACACGCGGGAGCTTGTCCGCGGGGCTGTTTTGACGACCCAACACCAGGGGTTTAATCCCGGGGGGGCACGTTTATTTCCAGCCCTCCTCTACTGAACCGCCTTCGCGGCCGTCTAAGCCGACAACCACCAAGGCATGTCCAGGCAAGACGAGCCTCAGCCCTAACCTACATATCTGGAGAAGGGAAAAATCCAGGTCGGACTTCCACCACCCCCAGGAGTGTTTAGTTCCCGGGGGCATATCCGCCTTCCCCAGACCCCCTTCCCCAGACAATGCCGGTCTCCCACTATCCGCAACCCTGGGGACGCGCCTGATAGGTAGCTCAACCCACAGGACTTTTGAAGTGTTTTCTTGTACTTTTAAGCCAATCAGATACCCTACGGGCTCGGAAAGTGCAACGAAACCATCAAATTTTAGCTAGAAACTGTATTTTTGTCGATTTTTATTGAATTTGAACTATATTTCAACGTTTTTTGATGGTTCTGAGCCACCAAACACACTTAAAGCATGCAGAATCGACTCAGAATAGGAAAAGGAGACGTTTAGGTCAATTTTATGCATTCTGGCGTTCGTAGATACAAGAAAACTGTTAAAATTCTTCAGAAACGTCACTTTTGAAGTGTTTTCTTGTACTTTTAAGCCAATCAGATACCCTACGGGCTCGGAAAGTGCAACGAAACCATCAAATTTTAGCTAGAAGCTGTATTTTTGTCGATTTTTATTGAATTTGAACTATATTTCAACGTTTTTTGATGGTTCTGAGCCACCAAACACACTTAAAGCATGCAGAATCGACTCAGAATAGGAAAAGGAGACGTTTAGGTCAATTTTATGCATTCTGGCGTTCGTAGATACAAGAAAACTGTTAAAATTCTTCAGAAACGTCACTTTTGAAGTGTTTTCTTGTACTTTTAAGCCAATCAGATACCCTACGGGCTCGGAAAGTGCAACGAAACCATCAAATTTTAGCTAGAAACTGTATTTTTGTCGATTTTTATTGAATTTGAACTATATTTCAACGTTTTTTGATGGTTCTGAGCCACCAAACACACTTAAAGCATGCAGAATCGACTCAGAATAGGAAAAGGAGACGTTTAGGTCAATTTTATGCATTCTGGCGTTCGTAGATACAAGAAAACTGTTAAAATTCTTCAGAAACGTCACTTTTGAAGTGTTTTCTTGTACTTTTAAGCCAATCAGATACCCTACGGGCTCGGAAAGTGCAACGAAACCATCAAATTTTAGCTAGAAACTGTATTTTTGTCGATTTTTATTGAATTTGAACTATATTTCAACGTTTTTTGATGGTTCTGAGCCACCAAACACACTTAAAGCATGCAGAATCGACTCAGAATAGGAAAAGGAGACGTTTAGGTCAATTTTATGCATTCTGGCGTTCGTAGATACAAGAAAACTGTTAAAATTCTTCAGAAACGTCACTTTTGAAGTGTTTTCTTGTACTTTTAAGCCAATCAGATACCCTTCGGGCTCGGAAAGTGCAACGAAACCATCAAATTTTAGCTATAAACTGTATTTTTGTCGATTTTTATTGAATTTGAACTATATTTCAACGTTTTTTTGATGGTTCTGAGCCACCAAACACACTTAAAGCATGCAGAATCGACTCAGAATAGGAAAAGGAGACGTTTAGGTCAATTTTATGCATTCTGGCGTTCGTAGATACAAGAAAACTGTTAAAATTCTTCAGAAACGTCACTTTTGAAGTGTTTTCTTGTACTTTTAAGCCAATCAGATACCCTACGGGCTCGGAAAGTGCAACGAAACCATGAAATTTTAGCTAGAAACTGTATTTTTGTCGATTTTTATTGAATTTGAACTATATTTCAACGTTTTTTGATGGTTCTGAGCCACCAAACACACTTAAAGTATGCAGAATCGACTCAGAATAGGAAAAGGAGACGTTTAGGTCAATTTTATGCATTCTGGCGTTCGTAGATACAAGAAAACTGTTAAAATTCTTCAGAAACGTCACTTTTGAAGTGTTTTCTTGTACTTTTAAGCCAATCAGATACCCTACGGGCTCGGAAAGTGCAAGGAAACCATCAAATTTTAGCTAGAAACTGTATTTTTGTCGATTTTTATTGAATTTGAACTATATTTCAACGTTTTTTGATGGTTCTGAGCAACCAAACACACTTAAAGCATGCAGAATCGACTCAGAATAGGAAAAGGAGACGTTTAGGTCAATTTTATGCATTCTGGCGTTCGTAGATACAAGAAAACTGTTAAAATTCTTCAGAAACGTCACTTTTGAAGTGTTTTCTTGTACTTTTAAGCCAATCAGATACCCTACGGGCTCGGAAAGTGCAACGAACCATCAATTTTAGCTAGAAACTGTATTTTGTCGTTTTTATTGAATTGAACTATATCAACGTTTTTTGATGGTTTGAGCCACCAAACATTAAAGCATGCAGAACGACTCAGAAGAAAGGAGACGTTTAGGTCATTTTATGCATTTGGGTCGTAGATACAAGAAACTGTTAAAATTCTTCAGAAACGTCACTTTTGAAGTGTTTCTTGTACTTTTAAGCCAATAGATACCCTACGGGCTCGGAAGTCAACGAACATCAATTAGCTAAAACTGTATTTGTCGATTTTTATTGATTTGAACTATATTCAACGTTTTGTGTTCTGAGCCACAACACACTTAAAGCATGCAGAATCGATCAGAAAGGAAAAGAACGTTTAGGTAATTATGCTTTGGCTTCGTAGATACAAGAAACTGTTAATTCTTCAGAAACGTCACTTTTGAGTGTTTTCTTGTCTTAAGCATCAGATACCTACGGGCCGAAAGTGCAACGAAACACAATTTAGCTAGAAACTTATTTTTGTCGATTTATTGAATTTGAATATTTTCAACGTTTTTTGAGGTTCTGAGCCACCAAACCACTTAAGCATGCAGAATCGACTCAGAATAGGAAAGGAGACGTTTAGTCATTTTATCATTCTGGCGTTGTAGATACAAGAAACTGTTAAAATTCTTCAGAAACGTCACTTTTGAAGTGTTTTCTTGTACTTTTAAGCCAATCAGATCCCTACGGGCTCGGAAGTGCAACGAAACCATCAAATTTTAGCTAGAAACTGTATTTTTGTCGATTTTATTGAATTTGAACTATATTTCAACGTTTTTGATGGTTCTGAGCCACCAAACAACTTAAGCATGCAGAACGACTCAGAATAGGAAAAGAGACGTTTAGGTCAATTTTTGCATTCTGGCGTTCGTAGATACAAGAAACTGTTAAATTCTTCAGAAACGTCACTTTTGAAGTGTTTTCTTGTACTTTTAAGCCAATCAGATACCTACGGCTCGGAAAGTGCAACGAAACCATCAAATTTTAGCTAGAAACTGTATTTTGTCGATTTTTATTGAATTGAACTATATTTCAACGTTTTTTGATGGTTCTGAGCCACCAAACACATTAAAGCATGCAGAATCGACTCAGAATAGGAAAAGGAGACGTTTAGGTCAATTTATGCATCTGGCGTTCGTAGATACAAGAAAACTGTTAAAATTCTCAGAAACTCACTTTTGAAGTGTTTTCTTGTACTTTTAAGCATCAATACCCTACGGGCTCGGAAAGTGCAACGAACCATCAAATTTTAGCTAGAAACTGTATTTTTGTCGATTTTTATTGAATTTGAACTATATTTCAACTTTTTTTTGATGGTTCTGAGCCACCAAACACACTTAAGCATGCAGAATTCGACTCAGAATAGGAAAAGGAACGTTTAGGTCAATTTTATGCATTCTGGCGTTGTAGAACAGAAAACTGTTAAAATTCTTCAGAAACGTCACTTTTGAAGTGTTTTCTTGTACTTTTAAGCCAATCAGATACCCTACGGGCTCGGAAAGTGCAACGAACCATCAAATTTTAGTAGAAACGTATTTTTGTCGATTTTTATTGAATTTGAACTATATTTCAACGTTTTTTGATGGTTCTGAGCCACCAAACACACTTAAAGCATGCAGAATCGACTCAGAATAGAAAAGGAGACGTTAGGTCAATTTTATGCATTCTGGCGTTCGTAGATACAAGAAAACTGTTAAAATTCTTCAGAAACGTCACTTTTGAAGTGTTTTCTTGTACTTTTAAGCCAATCAGATACCCTACGGGCTCGGAAAGTGCAACGAAACCATCAAATTTTAGCTAGAAACTGTATTTTGTCGATTTTTATTGAATTTGAACTATATTTCAACGTTTTTTGATGGTTCTGAGCCACCAAACACACTTAAAGCATGCAGAATCGACTCAGAATAGAAAAGGAGACGTTTAGGTCAATTTTATGCATTCTGGCGTTCGTAGATACAAGAAAACTGTTAAAATTCTTCAGAAACGTCACTTTTGAAGTGTTTTCTTGTACTTTTAAGCCAATCAGATACCCTACGGGCTCGGAAAGTGCAACGAAACCATCAAATTTTAGCTAGAAACTGTATTTTTGTCGATTTTTATTGAATTTGAACTATATTTCAACGTTTTTTTGATGGTTCTGAGCCACCAAACACACTTAAAGCATGCAGAATCGACTCAGAATAGGAAAAGGAGACGTTTAGGTCAATTTTATGCATTCTGGCGTTCGTAGATACAAGAAAACTGTTAAAATTCTTCAGAAACGTCACTTTTGAAGTGTTTTCTTGTACTTTTAAGCCAATCAGATACCCTACGGGCTCGGAAAGTGCAACGAAACCATCAAATTTTAGCTAGAAACTGTATTTTTGTCGATTTTTATTGAATTTGAACTATATTTCAACGTTTTTTGATGGTTCTGAGCCACCAAACACACTTAAAGCATGCAGAATCGACTCAGAATAGGAAAAGGAGACGTTTAGGTCAATTTTATGCATTCTGGCGTTCGTAGATACAAGAAAACTGTATAAAATTCTTCAGAAACGTCACTTTTGAAGTGTTTTCTTGTACTTTTAAGCCACTCAGATACCCTACGGGCTCGGAAAGTGCAACGAAACCATCAAATTTTAGCTAGAAACTGTATTTTTGTCGATTTTTATTGAATTTGAACTATATTTCAACGTTTTTTGATGGTTCTGAGCCACCAAACACACTTAAAGCATGCAGAATCGACTCAAGAATAGGAAAAGGAGACGTTTAGGTCAATTTTAGATCTGGGTTCGTAGAAAAAACTGTTAATTCGAAACGTCACTTGATGTTTTCTTGTATTTAGCCAATCGATACCCTACGGTGGAAAGTGAAGAACTAATTTAGTAGAACTGTTTTTTGATTTTTTGATTTGACTATTTTCAGTTTTTATGGTTGAGCCACAACACTAGCAGCAGAATGACTAGAATAAAGGAGACGTTTAGGTAATTATGCTCTGGGTGTGATCAAGAATGTAAAAAAAAAAAAAAAAAAAAAAAAAAAAAAAAAAAAAAAAAAAAAAAAAAAAAAAAAAAAAAAATAAGCGATCTGATGAAAAAACTTTATCATACTTTGTTTGTCAAAACTTAAAATCTTCAAACGACTAATTTAAAGATGATTAGGTAATCACGATATTTCTAAAACGATTTGTATTTTAGAAATATTTTAATTTGCAAACTTAAACAATACGATAAAAGCAGGCAATTATATTTCTTGAAAAAACTGTAGATTAAAAAGCATTATTTTGTTTTTAGAATTACCAGCTAAGGCAACACAATGAAAACGATTAGAATTTCATTTGGGTCTAAAAAATTAAAAATCTCAAAAAGACTTGTAATTTTATTTCTAATCAACGTAAATCAAATTATGTTTACCTATTCGAATGAATGTTTTAAGTGTGTTTGGTGGCTCGAACAAAAAAACGTTAAATTAGTTAAATCAAAAAAATAAAATACATTTCTAGCTAAAGTTATGGTTTCGTATTTCAGCAAGATCAATTGGTAAATAAAAAAAACACTTAAGTTTTTGAATTTAAATTTTTCGTTCACGAACCCAAACATAAATTACAATGTTCTTTTCCTATAGAATTATTTTAAGTGTTTGTGGCTCTAACATCAAAAAAGTTAAAATATTCAATTCATTAAAATCGTCAAATAATTTGACTTAAAAATTTTGATATTTCTTACAACAATTTAATTTTTGGCTAAACCAAGTAATAATAACATAATTTATAAAATTTTTATTGTTTTTACATAATTTTAAATATTCAAAGTTTCATATT
>JAKCWB010000193.1:0-20855 GCA_022388445.1 Zophobas atratus | reverse complement strand
AGAATTTTAACAGTTTTCTTGTATCTACGAACGCCAGAATGCATAAAATTGACCTAAACGTCTCCTTTTCCTATTCTGAGTCGATTCTGCATGCTTTAAGTGTGTTTGGTGGCTCAGAACCATCAAAAAACGTTGAAATATAGTTCAAATTCAATAAAAATCGACAAAAATACAGTTTCTAGCTAAAATTTGATGGTTTCGTTGCACTTTCCGAGCCCGTAGGGTATCTGAGTGGCTTAAAAGTACAAGAAAACACTTCAAAAGTGACGTTTCTGAAGAATTTTAACAGTTTTCTTGTATCTACGAACGCCAGAATGCATAAAATTGACCTAAACGTCTCCTTTTCCTATTCTGAGTCGATTCTGCATGCTTTAAGTGTGTTTGGTGGCTCAGAACCATCAAAAAACGTTGAAATATAGTTCAAATTCAATAAAAATCGACAAAAATACAGTTTCTAGCTAAAATTTGATGGTTTCGTTGCACTTTCCGAGCCCGTAGGGTATCTGAGGCTAAAGTCAAGAAAAACTTCAAAGTGCGTTCTGAGATTTTAACAGTTTTCTTGTATCTACGAACCCAGAATCTAAAATTGACTAAACTCTCCTTTTCTATTCTGATCGATCTGCATGCTTTAAGTGTGTTTGGTGGCTCAGAACCATCAAAAAACGTGAAATATATTCAAATTCAATAAAATCGACAAATACGTTTCTAGCTAAATTGGTTTCGTTGCACTTTCCGACCGTAGGTATCTGAGTGGTTAAAAGTACAGAAAACTTCAAAGTGACGTTTCTGAAGATTTTAACAGTTTTCTTGTATCTACGAAGCAGAATGCATAAAATTGACTAAACGTCTCCTTTTCCTATTCTGATCGATCTGCATGCTTTAAGTGTGTTTGGTGGTCAAACCTCAAAAAACGTTGAATATAGTTCAAATTCATAAAAATCGACAAAAATACAGTTTCTAGTAAAATTTGATGTTTCGTTGCACTTCCGAGCCGTGGTATCTGAGTGGCTTAAAATACAGAAACCTTCAAAATGACGTTTCTGAAGAATTTTACAGTTTTCTTGTATCTACGAACGCCAGAATGCATAAAATTGACCTAAACGTCTCCTTTTCTATCTGAGTCGATTCTGCATGCTTTAAGTGTGTTTGGTGGCTCAGAACCATCAAAAAACGTTGAAATATAGTTCAAATTCAATAAAAATCGACAAAAATACAGTTTCTAGCTAAAATTTGATGGTTTCGTTGCACTTTCCGAGCCCGTAGGGTATCTGAGTGGCTTAAAAGTACAAGAAAACACTTCAAAAGTGACGTTTCTGAAGAATTTTAACAGTTTTCTTGTATCTACGAACGCCAGAATGCATAAAATTGACCTAAACGTCTCCTTTTCCTATTCTGAGTCGATTCTGCATGCTTTAAGTGTGTTTGGTGGCTCAGAACCATCAAAAAACGTTGAAATATAGTTCAAATTCAATAAAAATCGACAAAAATACAGTTCTAGTTAAAATTTGATGGTTTCGTTGCACTTTCCGAGCCGTAGGGTATCTGAGTGGCTTAAAAGTACAAGAAAACACTTCAAAGTGACGTTTCTGAAGAATTTTAACAGTTTTCTTGTATCTACGAACGCCAGAATGCATAAAATTGACCTAAACGTTCCTTTTCCTATTTGAGTCGATTCTGCATGCTTTAGTGTGTTTGGTGGCTCAGAACATCAAAAAACGTTGAAATATAGTTCAAATTCAATAAAAATCGACAAAAATACAGTTTCTAGTTAAATTTGATGGTTTCGTTGCACTTTCGAGCCCGTAGGGTATCTGAGTGGCTTAAAAGTACAAGAAAACACTTCAAAAGTGACGTTTCTGAAGAATTTTAACAGTTTTCTTGTATCTACGAACGCCAGAATGCATAAAATTGACCTAAACGTCTCTTTCTATTCTGAGTCGATTCTGCATGCTTTAAGTGTGTTTGGTGGCTCAGAACATCAAAAAACTTGAAATATAGTTCAAATTCAATAAAAATCGACAAAAATACAGTTTCTAGCTAAATTTTGATGGTTTCGTTGCACTTTCCGAGCCCGTAGGGTATCTGAGTGGCTTAAAAGTACAAGAAAACACTTCAAAAGTGACGTTTCTGAAGAATTTTAACAGTTTTCTTGTATCTACGAACGCCAGAATGCATAAAATTGACCTAAACGTCTCCTTTTCCTATTCTGAGTCGATTCTGCATGCTTTAAGTGTGTTTGGTGGCTCAGAACCATCAAAAAACGTTGAAATATAGTTCAAATTCAATAAAAATCGACAAAAATACAGTTTCTAGTTAAAATTTGATGGTTTCGTTGCACTTTCCGAGCCCGTAGGGTATCTGAGTGGCTTAAAAGTACAAGAAAACACTTCAAAAGTGACGTTTCTGAAGAATTTTAACAGTTTTCTTGTATCTACGAACGCCAGAATGCATAAAATTGACCTAAACGTCTCCTTTTCCTATTCTGAGTCGATTCTGCATGCTTTAAGTGTGTTTGGTGGTCAGAACCATCAAAAAACGTTGAAATATAGTTCAAATTCAATAAAAATCGACAAAAATACAGCTTTCTAGTTAAAATTTGATGGTTTCGTTGCACTTTCCGAGCCCGTAGGGTATCTGAGTGGCTTAAAAGTATACAAGAAAACACTTCAAAAGTGACGTTTCTGAAGAATTTTAACAGTTTTCTTGTATTACGAACGCCAGAATGCATAAAATTGACCTAAACGTCTCCTTTTCCTATTCTGAGTCGATTCTGCATGCTTTAAGTGTGTTTGGTGGCTCAGAACCATCAAAAAACTGTTGAAATATAGTTCAAATTCAATAAAAATCGACAAAAATACAGTTTCTAGTAAATTTATGTTTCGTTGCACTTTCCGAGCCCGTAGGTATCTGAGTGCTTAAAAGTACAAGAAAACACTTCAAAAGTGACGTTTCTGAAGAATTTTAACAGTTTTCTTGTATCTACGAACGCCAGAATGCATAAAATTGACCTAAACGTCTCCTTTTCCTATTCTGAGTCGATTCTGCATGCTTTAAGTGTGTTTGGTGGCTCAGAACCATCAAAAAACGTTGAAATATAGTTCAAATTCAATAAAAATCGACAAAAATACAGTTTCTAGTTAAAATTTGATGGTTTCGTTGCACTTTCCGAGCCCGTAGGTATCTGAGTGGCTTAAAAGTACAAGAAAACACTTCAAAAGTGACGTTTCTGAAGAATTTTAACAGTTTTCTTGTATCTACGAACGCCAGAATGCATAAATTGACTAAACGTCTCCTTTTCCTATTCTGAGTCGATTCTGCATGCTTTAAGTGTGTTTGGTGGCTCAGAACCATCAAAAACTTGAAATATAGTTCAAATTCAATAAAAATCGACAAAAATACAGTTTCTAGTAAAATTTGATGGTTTCGTTGCACTTTCCGACCCGTAGGTATCTGAGTGGCTTAAAAGTACAAGAAAACACTTCAAAAGTGACGTTTCTGAAGAATTTTAACAGTTTTCTTGTATCTACGAACGCCAGAATGCATAAAATTGACCTAAACGTCTCCTTTTCCTATTCTGAGTCGATTCTGCATGCTTTAAGTGTGTTTGGTGGCTCAGAACCATCAAAAAACGTTGAAATATAGTTCAAATTCAATAAAAATCGACAAAAATACAGTTTCTAGTTAAAATTTGATGGTTTCGTTGCACTTTCCGAGCCCGTAGGGTATCTGAGTGGCTTAAAAGTACAAGAAAACACTTCAAAAGTGACGTTTCTGAGAATTTTAACAGTTTCTTGTATCTACGAACGCCAGAATGCTAAATTGACCTAAACGTCTCTTTTCCTATTCTGGTCGATTCTGCATGCTTTAAGTGTGTTTGGTGGCTCAGACCATCAAAAAACGTTGAAATATAGTTCAAATTCAATAAAAATCGACAAAAATCAGTTTCTAGTTAAAATTGATGGTTTCGTTGCACTTTCCGAGCCCGTAGGTATCGAGTGCTTAAAAGTACAAGAAAACACTTCAAAAGTGACGTTTCGAAGAATTTTAACAGTTTTCTTGTATCTACGAACGCCAGAATGCATAAAATTGACCTAAACGTCTCCTTTTCCTATTCTGAGTCGATTCTGCATGCTTTAAGTGTGTTTGGTGGCTCAGAACCATCAAAAAACGTTGAAATATAGTTCAAATTCAATAAAAATCGACAAAAATACAGTTTCTAGTAAAATTTATGGTTTCGTTGCACTTTCCGAGCCCGTAGGGTATCTGAGTGGCTTAAAAGTACAAGAAAACACTTCAAAAGTGACGTTTCTGAAGAATTTTAACAGTTTTCTTGTATCTACGAACGCCAGAATGCATAAAATTGACCTAAACGTCTCCTTTCCTATTCTGAGTCGATTCTGCATGCTTTAAGTGTGTTTGGTGGCTCAGAACCATCAAAAACGTTGAAATATAGTTCAAATTCAATAAAAATCGACAAAAATACAGTTTCTAGTAAAATTTGATGGTTTCGTTGCACTTTCCGAGCCGTGGGTATCTGAGTGGCTTAAAAGTACAAGAAAACACTTCAAAAGTGACGTTTCTGAAGAATTTTAACAGTTTTCTTGTATCTACGAACGCCAGATGCATAAAATTGACCTAAACGTCTCCTTTTCCTATTCTGAGTCGATTCTGCATGCTTTAAGTGTGTTTGGTGGCTCAGAACCATCAAAAAACGTTGAAATATAGTTCAAATTCAATAAAAATCGACAAAAATACAGTTTCTAGTAAAATTTGATGGTTTCGTTGCACTTTCCGAGCCCGTAGGGTATCTGAGTGGCTTAAAGTACAAGAAAACACTTCAAAAGTGACGTTTCTGAAGAATTTTAACAGTTTTCTTGTATCTACGAACGCCAGAATGCATAAAATTGACCTAAACGTCTCCTTTTCCTATTCTGAGTCGATTCTGCATGCTTTAAGTGTGTTTGGTGGCTCAGAACCATCAAAAAACGTTGAAATATAGTTCAAATTCAATAAAAATCGACAAAAATACAGTTTCTAGTTAAAATTTGATGGTTTCGTTGCACTTTCCGAGCCCGTAGGGTATCTGAGTGGCTTAAAAGTACAAGAAAACACTTCAAAAGTGACGTTTCTGAAGAATTTTAACAGTTTTCTTGTATCTACGAACGCCAGAATGCATAAAATTGACCTAAACGTCTCCTTTTCCTATTCTGAGTCGATTCTGCATGCTTTAAGTGTGTTTGGTGGCTCAGAACCATCAAAAAACGTTGAAATATAGTTCAAATTCAATAAAAATCGACAAAAATACAGTTTCTAGCTAAAATTTGATGGTTTCGTTGCACTTTCCGAGCCCGTAGGGTATCTGAGTGGCTTAAAAGTACAAGAAAACACTTCAAAAGTGACGTTTCTGAAGAATTTTAACAGTTTTCTTGTATCTACGAACGCCAGAATGCATAAAATTGACCTAAACGTCTCCTTTTCCTATTCTGAGTCGATTCTGCATGCTTTAAGTGTGTTTGGTGGCTCAGAACCATCAAAAAACGTTGAAATATAGTTCAAATTCAATAAAAATCGACAAAAATACAGTTTCTAGCTAAAATTTGATGGTTTCGTTGCACTTTCCGAGCCCGTAGGGTATCTGAGTGGCTTAAAAGTACAAGAAAACACTTCAAAAGTGACGTTTCTGAAGAATTTTAACAGTTTTCTTGTATCTACGAACGCCAGAATGCATAAAATTGACCTAAACGTCTCCTTTTCCTATTCTGAGTCGATTCTGCATGCTTTAAGTGTGTTTGGTGGCTCAGAACCATCAAAAAACGTTTGAAATATAGTTCAAATTCAATAAAAATCGACAAAAATACAGTTTCTAGTTAAAATTTGATGGTTTCGTTGCACTTTCCGAGCCCGTAGGGTATCTGAGTGGCTTAAAAGTACAAGAAAACACTTCAAAAGTGACGTTTCTGAAGAATTTTAACAGTTTTCTTGTATCTACGAACGCCAGAATGCATAAAATTGACCTAAACGTCTCCTTTTCCTATTCTGAGTCGATTCTGCATGCTTTAAGTGTGTTTGGTGGCTCAGAACCATCAAAAAACGTTGAAATATAGTTCAAATTCAATAAAAATCGACAAAAATACAGTTTCTAGCTAAAATTTGATGGTTTCGTTGCACTTTCCGAGCCCGTAGGGTATCTGAGTGGCTTAAAAGTACAAGAAAACACTTCAAAAGTGACGTTTCTGAAGAATTTTAACAGTTTTCTTGTATCTACGAACGCCAGAATGCATAAAATTGACCTAAACGTCTCCTTTTCCTATTCTGAGTCGATTCTGCATGCTTTAAGTGTGTTTGGTGGCTCAGAACCATCAAAAAACGTTGAAATATAGTTCAAATTCAATAAAAATCGACAAAAATACAGTTTCTAGTTAAAATTTGATGGTTTCGTTGCACTTTCCGAGCCCGTAGGGTATCTGAGTGGCTTAAAAGTACAAGAAAACACTTCAAAAGTGACGTTTCTGAAGAATTTTAACAGTTTTCTTGTATCAACGAACGCCAGAATGCATAAAATGGACCTAAACGTCTCCTTTTATTATTATTATTATTATTATTATTGTTTTTATATTCAACAGGGTCACCCCCAATTATAGAATATATTTTCTCAACACTTCAGATATCATTAAATTTCAAAGCTTTTATTCTAATTTTATTCGTACTAAATATATCTAGCTGCTTATTAACCCAGTTGCCTATACTGCACATTCTGTAAAGTGGTGAAAACATGAGCAAATTTGTTCTTGGCGTTGGTAAAATAAATATTTCTGTGTATCTAGACACAAGTAATCTTGCACTTACATTAAACTTATTCTGACCAAAAAATCTGAGCAATCAATTTGACCATTGACAAATTTATATATTAGCACTGCTAAAAACATCTTGTTGCGTTCTTCCACTGCAGGCACACTGAATCTTTCCAGAAGTTCAGATTGTGGGTACCCGATTCGTGGATAAATTTTTTCTTCTCTATAATACAAATATTTTAGGAAACGCCTCTGAATTCTTTCAAGTTCACTAATGTGTATTGCATGGTGAGGAAACCAAACCACGTTAGCGTAATCAATTTTCGTTCTAACTAGTGCAGTGAATAACGAAATAAACGTCTTTCTATTTCTAAATTCCTTACAATTTCGCAAAACATATCCCAGTGACCTGAAACATTCGGAAACTACCATTTCTATGTGATAACGAAATGTAAGTTTGCTATCAAACTTGACTCCCAAATCATGGATGAATTCAGGTCTTGCAAGTAAATTGTCGCCAATTTGATAATCAAAGTGAATTACATTCTTTTTAAGAGAAAAGGACATTATGTAGCACTTAGATATATTTACTGGCAATTTATTAAGATTACACCATTCCAAAACTTTCTCCAGGTTCTGCTGTAAGTTAATACAGTCAGCAATCGTATTGACTTTTGTAAATATCTTTAAGTCATCGGCGTATAATAGGTATTTGACACTTAAACAACTGACTATATCGTTAATAAATACATTGAACAACAACGGCCCCAAAACGGATCCCTGTGGTACTCCTGAAGTTGGAAATACATACCCTGAAGTATATCCGCAACAACAAACTGTTTGCTTTCTATCAGATAAGTACGAACGGAAAAGGTTAAGCAATGAATGAGACAGCCCCAGAGAGTTTAGTTTACACAGCAAGATATTATGATCCATTCTATCGAAAGCCTTGGCAAAGTCAATGTAGATAACATCCGTCTGACTACCTTCATCAATTGAGCCAGCCAAAAACTGCGTCACGGACAACAAATTTGTCACTGTAGACCTTCCTTGAAAAAATCCATGCTGTTCTTCACAGATACTTTTTCTTATTTGAAAAGACAAATTATTAAAAATCACTGTCTCAAAAATTTTGGCAAAGTTATTAATCAAACTGATGGGTCTATAATTTTCGATGACACTACGATTACCCTTTTTGAACATAGGAACAATTTTCGATATTTTCCAAGAGTTAGGAAATACACCGCTAGCCAGGATTTTATTAAACAATATAGTAAGTGGCTCCACCAGTATAGCCGAACATTCCTTTAAAAATGAGGATGGGATTTGATCAGGACCCATAGTACTTTTGTTTTTTAGGTTTTCCAATGCCATACTAACTTCTTTCTCCGTAATGCAAGTTATATATATCAAACTACTATTAGGTTCCTCAGTTACAGTATTAATGTTTGAAGGAGGTACGAAAACAGACTGAAAAAAAGCAGCAAAAGCGTTAACAATCTCTGCTGGACCTGATACTACAGATTCGTTGATAGTCATTTTAGAAGGAATGCTGCTTTTGCCTTTCTTTAGATTTACATATTTCCAGAAATTACTAGGTTCACTGCTGATCTCAGCTTCAACTTTTGCGTTAAATTTTTTATATTCCTCAGATACTCTTATTTTAATTTGTTTTCGTAGCTCCTTAAATAGTTTTAAGTCGTCAGAATTATTGTACTTCCTATATCTTTTAATTACTCGAAATTTTTTATTAATGTTTTTTATGATTTCTACAGTGAACCATGGGGGATATGTGTATTTACGCTTCTTGTGCTTCGGTACAAACTCATCTAAAATACTATATAAGATACCATAAAACTTATCGCATGAATTATTAACATCCACACTCCTGTCAATTGGTGTCCAGTCTTGGTCTATCAAAGCTTGATGTAAAGAGTTTATATCAGCTACACGGAAATTGTAACTTGAGACACTGGAATTTCGAAGATTTCTGTTCATAGATTTACTAGACTCAATTACCACCGTAAGTGATGGATGATATGGATCTTCTTCAACAAGGACTTCCAACGCCCGAGATATTGACGCATTTAGGTTCGAGATTACTAAGTCGAGGATTCGGTTGTTGTCATTAAGTATTACATTAAGCTGCTTCATATCTAAGAAATTAATAAAATTAACTAGGTGATTTATTTTCTGAGAAGAAAAATTAGTGTCATTATGTCGTAAATATTCAGGAAGATTGAAATCTCCTATTATCAAAACATTAGCTCCAATAAGGAAATCAAGAGAACTGAAAGCTTCGAAAAACATCTGATAGAACTTTACTGACTGAGCAGGTGGAATATATAATACAAAAATATAAAAGAAATTTGAAATGCTATGAACTTTTGCACACAGTATATCTACTTGATGAAGATCACGAAAGAGCGTATTATCCAAATGAACCTGTTCAAAAATAATATCAGATTTACAGGCAAGTAAGACACCCCCCCCTGTGCAAGTGCCTGTATTCGAAAAATCTCTGTCCTTCCTTATAACTCGGTAACCTGAATTAAACAATTCACCGTCGCTAACATTAGCATTTAACCAAGTCTCGCTAAGAGCAATAATATCAAAATCTGTTATATGTAAATTATTATAAAATACAACTGTTTTGCTGTTTAAACCACGAGTATTTTGATAATACAGGACCAATTGTTTATCAGATAAGGATTTTACACTCGAAGACAATTGTCATTGCTTAAAAAGTAGGTCCTTCTTGAATCTTTCAACAGCACGTATATAAATTGGACAGCAGGTATCCCAGGCAGCATGATTTGAAGAAATATCAGCTTCACCATTTTTTATTGCAGTAATACAATTAATACACTGAAAATGATCTACGTTGCATTCACTTACCTTATGGAGGAGCTCATCACCTTCATCATTAACTTTGGCACACCTAGGACAAGATTTTTTATTTTTGCAATGCTTAGAGCTGTGATGATAGCCGTTACAATTGAAGCAACGTAAAATTTCAACCGCGTCATAAACGTTACAATAATCATATCCGATGAACAGAGCTCCCATATTCATTACAGTCTCGTATGATTTCCGGTCAAGTTGGACAATCGCCTGATATATTTTAGCATTTTTTTTTGTAGGCCATAGTTTTATAAAAGAGCATTCAGCAGTCAAATTTATATCAGTGATGTTGTTTCTAATTGCATGCTCAACATAATCAACAATTTCAGCTTCAGTGTAAATTTGATTTAGACCAACAATCTTTATTCTTGGTTGCACACCTTTAAGCATGACTATGTCGTATTTGTCCGCGAGTTTCTCATCAGCAGCTTTCTTAAATCTGTTATTGTCCTCCTTGGAGTTAAAACCGACCAACATGTCCCCGTTTTTCATTGACTTAACCTTAGATAAGGACAGTTGCATATCTACAGTGCTTATGTTTTCTTTCAGATCTACTCTGGTTTTGACAGCTGTTTGAGTTGTTTTTGGTTTTATCAGTATGGCAGGCTGGGTTTTATTTTTTAAAATATCTGAATAAGGCATAGGTTCAGAAGAAGTAGTAGGACTTTTAGACTCACTTAATTTCGTTTCTGCAATTTTCAGAAAACCGGTTTTTAAATCCGCAAATACAGTGTTAAGATTTTGCAACATTTCAGAATATTTTTCATTCAAAATAGTGTTCAAACCTACCTGATCAATACAGAAACATTTACGATTACAATCTCCACACTTCCACGATAATCCAGGAAAAGAACGCAGATGACGGAGTAATTCAGATGGAATATTGACACACGTGGGATGAAAAATTTTATCACAAGTGCCACTGCACCTGACAAAAGTGACTTCATCAGGATCAATTGCACCAAGACAAGTACCGCAAGAATGAAACATTATTAATAATCACTATCGAAAAGAAAAAGAGAGAGCAATTGTAAACAGCCAGTTGATGTAAATATAAAGCAGCTGATTCAGGCGACGCCGCCGCCGGCGCGCCAAGCGGGCAAGTTTTTAACTAAGTAAGTAAACAAACAGATTAATGGCAATTTTCCAGACAAGAAAACACACATTACCCGAGTCACTAACAGCTAAAATTACTGCTTGGCCTTTAAGGCAATGTTTACGTAAAAAAACTAAACAGTTCTGGTGTTAAAGATGTTGAGTATACGCAGTTTTTCACACAGAAAACCATGAGCACGCAACACACGTCTATTCACCTTCACTTTTTTTGTTCAAAGTCCTTTTCCTATTCTGAGTCGATTCTGCATGCTTTAAGTGTGTTTGGTGGCTCAGAACCATCAAAAAACGTTGAAATATAGTTCAAATTCAATAAAAATCGACAAAAATACAGTTTCAAGCTAAAATTTGATGGTTTCGTTGCACTTTCCGAGCCCGTAGGGTATCTGAGTGGCTTAAAAGTACAAGAAAACACTTCAAAAGTGACGTTTCTGAAGAATTTTAACAGTTTTCTTGTATCTACGAACGCCAGAATGCATAAAATTGACCTAAACGTCTCCTTTTCCTATTCTGAGTCGATTCTGCATGCTTTAAGTGTGTTTGGTGGCTCAGAACCATCAAAAAACGTTGAAATATTGTTCAAATTCAATAAAAATCGACAAAAATACAGTTTCTAGTTAAAATTTGATGGTTTCGTTGCACTTTCCGAGCCCGTAGGGTATCTGAGTGGCTTAAAAGTACAAGAAAACACTTCAAAAGTGACGTTTCTGAAGAATTTTAACAGTTTTCTTGTATCTACGAACGCCAGAATGCATAAAATTGACCTAAACGTCTCCTTTTCCTATTCTGAGTCGATTCTGCATGCTTTAAGTGTGTTTGGTGGCTCAGAACCATCAAAAAACGTTGAAATATAGTTCAAATTCAATAAAAATCGACAAAAATACAGTTTCTAGCTAAAATTTGATGGTTTCGTTGCACTTTCCGAGCCCGTAGGGTATCTGATGGCTTAAAAGTACAAGAAAACACTTCAAAAGTGACGTTTCTGAAGAATTTTAACAGTTTTCTTGTATCTACGAACGCCAGAATGCATAAAATTGACCTAAACGTCTCCTTTTCCTATTCTGAGTCGATTCTGCATGCTTTAAGTGTGTTTTGGTGGCTCAGAACCATCAAAAAACGTTGAAATATAGTTCAAATTCAATAAAAATCGACAAAAATACAGTTTTCTAGCTAAAATTTGATGGTTTCGTTGCACTTTCCGAGCCCGTAGGGTATCTGAGTGGCTTAAAAGTACAAGAAAAACACTTCAAAAGTGACGTTTCTGAAGAATTTTAACAGTTTTCTTGTATCTACGAACGCCAGAATGCTAAAATTGACTAAGTCTCCTTTCCTATTCTGAGTCGATTCTGCATGCTTTAGTGTGTTTGGTGGTCAGAAACATCAAAAAAACGTTAAATATAGTTAAATTCAATAAAATCGACAAAATACGTTTCTAGCTAAATTGATGGTTTCGTTGCACTTCGAGCCGTAGGGTATCTGAGTGGCTTAAAAGTACAAGAAACACTTCAAAAGTGACGTTTCTGAAGAATTTTAACAGTTTTCTTGTATCTACGAACGCCAGAATGCATAAAATTGACCTAACGTCTCCTTTTCCTATTCTGAGTCGATTCTGCATGCTTTAAGTGTGTTTGGGGCTCAGAACCATCAAAAAACGTTGAAATATGTTCAATTCAATAAAAATCGACAAAAATACAGTTTCTAGCTAAAATTTGATGGTTTCGTTGCACTTTCCGAGCCCGTTAGGGTATCTGTGGGCTTAAAGTACAAGAAAACACTTCAAAAGTGACGTTTCTGAAGAATTTACAGTTTTCTTGTATCTACGAACGCCAGAATGCATAAAATTGACCTAACGTTCCTTTTCCTATTCTGAGTCGATTCTGCATGCTTTAGTGTGTTTGGTGGCTCAGAACCATCAAAAAACGTTGAAATATAGTCAAATTCAAATAAAAATCAAAATACGTTTCTAGCTAAATTTGATGGTTTCGTTGCACTTCCGAGCCCGTAGGGTATCTGATGGCTTAAAAGTACAAGAAAACACTTCAAAAGTGACGTTTCTGAAGAATTTTAACAGTTTTCTTGTATCTACGAACGCCAGAATGCATAAAATTGACCTAAACGTCTCCTTTTCTATTCTGAGTCGATTCTGCATGCTTTAAGTGTGTTTGGTGGCTCAGAACCATCAAAAAACGTTGAAATATAGTTCAAATTCAATAAAAATCGACAAAAATACAGTTTCTAGCTAAATTTGATGGTTTCGTTGCACTTTCCGAGCCCGTTGGGTATCTGATGGCTTAAAGTACAAGAAAACACTTCAAAAGTGACGTTTCTGAAGAATTTTACAGTTTTCTTGTATCTACGAACGCCAGAATGCATAAAATTGACCTAAACGTCTCCTTTTCCTATTCTGAGTCGATTCTGCATGCTTTAAGTGTGTTTGGTGGCTCAGAACCATCAAAAAACGTTGAAATATAGTTCAAATTCAAAAAATCGACAAAAATACAGTTTCTAGCTAAAATTGATGGTTTCGTTGCACTTTCCGAGCCCGTAGGGTATCTGATGGCTTAAAAGTACAAGAAACACTTCAAAGTGACGTTTCTGAGAATTTAACAGTTTTCTTGTATCTACGAACGCCAGAATGCATAAAATTGACCTAAACGTCTCCTTTTCTATTCTGAGTCGATTCTGCATGCTTTAAGTGTGTTTGGTGGCAGAACCATCAAAAACGTTGAAATATAGTTCAAATTCAATAAAAATCGACAAAATACAGTTTCTAGCTAAATTGATGGTTTCGTTGCACTTCGACCCGTAGGGTATCTGATGGCTTAAAAGTACAAGAAAAACTTCAAAGTGACGTTTCTGAGAATTTTAACAGTTTTCTTGTATCTACGACGCAGAATGCATAAATTGACCTAACGTCTCCTTTTCCTATTCTGAGTCGTTCTGCATGCTTTAAGTGTGTTTGGTGGCTCAGAACACAAAAAACGTTGAAATATAGTTCAAATTCAATAAAATCGACAAAAATACAGTTTCTAGCTAAAATTGATGGTTTCGTTGCACTTTCCGAGCCGTAGGTATCTGATGGCTTAAAGTACAAGAAAACACTTCAAAGTGACGTTTCTGAGAATTTACAGTTTTCTTGTATCTACGAACGCCAGATGCATATGACTAGTCTCCTTCTTTCTGAGTCGATTCGATTAGTGGTTGTGGCTGAACTCAAAAACGTGATATAGTTCAATTCATAAATCGACAAATCAGTTGTAATTTGAGTTTCTGCCTCGAGCGGTATGTGGCTAATACAAGAAACTTCAAGTGAGTTCGAATTAACGTTTTTTTATTACGACGCAGATGATAATGACTAAACGTTCTTCTATTAGTCGTTTGCATGCTTAAGGTGTTTGTGGCTCAACATCAAAACGTGAATATAGTCAAATTCATAAAATCGACAAAACAGTTTTAGTAATTTGAGTTTGCACTTCCGGCCCGTGGTATCTGGGCTTAAAGTAAGAAAACTTCAAGTGTTTTGGAATTTAACGTTTCTTGTATCTCGAAGCAGAAATAAACGCTTTCTTTAGTAATTTGTTGTGTTGTGAATCAAAAATATTTAAGAAACGTTTGTATGACGCATTGATTACTAGTTCTTAATACGATCTTCAAGTGGTTTGGTTAACGTATTAGACAGAAAATCTTCTTATTAGTCTACAGGTGTTAATAAAAATATATTGAGATTACTTCTTTAACAATCAAAACTAAAGTTCTTTCAATTATTTCTTTATTTTAGTTTTGTCTAACTCAAATAATATTTAAATACATAAAGATATAATCACATAAATTGTTGTTATTCGACCTAGATCTAATAAAATCAAAAACTCAAAATGCGTCTGAGATTTATTTCTTCACGAGCAGAGTAAAATACTAAGCTCATCTTATATCGATCTCTTAATGTTTTTGCAACCTAAATTATATATTAAATAAAATGAAAATATTTAAAAATTAGTCTTCATATCGCCCAGTTTCTGAGCTAAATTCAGATACACTCAAAAGTTGAAATTATTTTCTGACACGAATCTAAATGCTAACGTTCTTTTCTATTCACTTCATGCTAGGTTTTTCAGACATATAAACTTAATTAGTTAAATTCATAAAAATCAAATAAATACAAAATTATGTTCTTCATTTCAACCTAGTTAGATTAAAAGTCAAGAAACTTAAAAGTGTTTTTCTAAATTTAACATTTCTGACAAACAAATCTAAAATACCTAAACTTCTTTTCCTTTGATCATTCTCCTTAATGTTTTGGTGGCTCAAACTTATAAATTTAATAAAATCAAAAAGTTTAAAAATTATGGTTTACTTAAAATTTCACCCGTAGTTTGCTAAAATACAATAAATCAAGTAGTTCTATATTTACATTTCTTTTTACAACATGAGTAAATTGACTTAACTTTTCCTTTTTCCTATCTCGATGATATTCAGTTTATTGTTTTGGTGTTAACCTAAAAATTAATAATAGTTCAAACATAAAAATAAAATATAGTTTCTTACAAAATATATGTTTGTCATTTGTTTTTCGCTTAGGTAGGGTTGATGGTTAAAAGTACAAGAAAACACTTCAAAAGTTTTGAAATTTTAACATTTTTTGTATCTACGAACGCCAGGCCCCGGCCCGGGGCTGGGGGGCGGCATCGGCGGGGGGTTTTTGGGGGGGCCGGCCCCCGGGGGTTTTGCCTAAATTTTTTTTCCCTTTCTAGCGCGGCGCGGGGGGCCGCCCGGGCCCGCCTCGCAAAAAAAGGGCCGGGGCCCTTTTCCGCCGGTTCGGGGCTTAAATAAAAAAAAATTAAAAGGGGGTTTTAAGCGCGCCGCGCCGTAAAAAGCCCGCCCCCCGGCCCGCGCTTTGGGGGGGCCGAAAAAAAAAAAAAAAAAACCCCGGGCCCGCCGTTTTCCTGGGGCGTTCCCCGGCCCGGGCTGAGGGCGCGCCGGGCCGCGGAAAAAACGCGCACAACCCGGCCAAAAGCCCCGCCCCCCAACGGCGGGCCAAAATTTTTTGGGCCGCCCCACCGGAAAATTTCCCCGCCAGCCGCAAAAGGGGGCCCCCCCCGGGGCGGGGGGCGCCCCCGGGCGCGGTTTTTTGCGACCGGGCCGGCGCCGCCCGAAAAAAAAACTCCAACCCCCCGGCGCTTTTTCCGGGCCGGGGGCCCCGGGGCGGCGCCGGCTTGGTTCCCGTCCCAGGGTCGCGCTTCCCCCCCAAGCCCCCCCCCCACCCCCCCCCTTGTGTTTTCCGTTTAACTTCCCCCCGCCCCGAAGCGGCCCGGGTTTTGCCCCCCCCCCGGCGGGGCGCCCCCGGGCCCCCGGCCGGCCCCCCCCCCCCGCCCGGCCCCCCCCGCCCCCCCCCCCCAAAACCCCCCACCCCCCCGGGCGGGCCCCCCCCCGGGCCCCCGAGCCCCCCCGCCCCCGGGGCCCCCCCCGGCGGGCCCGCCCCCCGCCCCCCGCCGCCGGGGGCCCCCGCCCCCCCCCCGCCCCCCCCCCCCCCCCGGGGGGCCCCCCCCCCCCCCCTCAATAATCCCCCAAAACCTGCCCCCCCCGCCCCGGCCCCGGCCCCCCCCGCGCCCCGGGCCCCCGGCCCCCCCGGACCCCCCGCCCCCCCCCCCCCCCCCCCCTGACCCCCCCGGGCTCGCGCCCCCCGGCCCGGCCCCCGCGGCCGGGCGGGGGGCGGCCGGCGCGGCCGCGCCGGGGGGGCCCGCCGCCGGCGGGCGCCGCCCGGGCTCGGCCCGGCGCCCCCCCGGGACGCGGCCCGCCGGCCCGGGCGGGGGGGGCCGCCGGCGCGCCGGGCCCCCCGGGGCGCCGGCGGGGGCCGGGGCCGGCGGCCTGGGGGGCGCCGCCCGCCGGGGCCGCGGGCCGGCCCGGCCGGGGCGGGGCCCCGGCCCCCCGGCCGGGCGCGGCCGCCGGCGCGCGCGCCCGGCCGAGGCGGCCCCCCGGGGGCCCGGGGCCCCGGGGCGCCCGCGGGGGCCCGGGCCCCCGGCGGCGCGGGCAGCGGGGCCGCCGCCGCGCGCGGGGGGCCGCCCCGCCGCCCCGCGGGACCGGGGCGCGCCCGGGCCCGCGCGGGGCGCCGTGCCGGCTCGGCCCGCCGCCGGGCCGCGGCCCCCCGCCGGCCAGCCCCGGCGGCCCCGTGGTGCCCGGCCCCGGCGCCCCCGGCGGCCGCGGCCCGGCCCCCCGCGGGGCGCGGGCGGCGGGGGCCCCCGGGCGGCCGCCCGCGCCGGCGGGCCCGGCGCCCGGCCCCGAGGGCCGCGTGCTAGCTCGACGGGGACGCCCCCCACGCCCCGCCGGGCCCGCGGCGCGCCGCCGCGCCACCGGCCGACGCGCCGGCCGACGGGCCGCCCGCGGGCGGCCGCCCCGGCGCCCCGCGGCGCGGGCGGCGCCCGCCGCGGGCGCCTGACGCTGCCGCGCGCGCTCCCGCCGCGGCGGCGGCGGCTGCCCCGGGGCGGCCGGCGCGCGCCCGGCGCGGCGCCCGCGTCGGACGCCCGCGCGCGGCGCGGGCTGGGCGCGCGCGCCTCGGGGGCGGAGCGCAGGCACCGCGGGCCGGCGGCGGGGGCCGCAGGGCGGTGGGAGGACGGGCGCGCGAGTCCGGGGGCGGCGCCCGCCGCGCGGCGCGCGGCGCGCCGGCCGCGCCGGCCGCCGGGGGCGCGCCGCCCCCGGGCGGGGCTGCGGCGAGGCCGGCGGGCGCGGCAGGCGCGCCGCGCGCGGGGGGCGGCCCGCGCGGCGCCCGGGCCGGGGCCGCGGCTGCGGCGCGCGCCCGGCGGGGGCCGCGCCGGGGACGGCGCGTGGGCGGGCGCGGGGCCGCGGCGCGCGCGCCGCGGCCCCGCGGTCGCGCCCGCGGGCGCCCGCGGGGGCGCGCCGCCGGCCGCGCCCGCGGCCGGGGCCGGCGCGCGCCGCGCGCCGGGCGAGGCGCGGCCGCGCGCGCCGCGCGCCCCGGCGGCGGGGCGCCGCCGCGGGCCGCCGCGCGGGGGGCGCGCCGCCGGCCGCCGCGCGCGCGCCGCGCGCCCGCCGCCGCGCGGCGACCCGGGCGCGCCGCGGCGCGCGCCCGCGGGCGCGCGGCGGACGGCGCGCGGCGCCGGGCCGGCGGGCCGGACGCGCGCGCGCCGTGCGCCGCCCCGCGGGCCAGCCGCAGCGGCCGTTCCGGCCGCCGCGCGCGGCGCGCGCGGCGCGGCGCGCGCGGCCGCCGCGGGGCGCCGCCGGCGCCGCCGCCCCGCCGCCGCGGCCGCGGCGGCGCCGGCGCCCCGGCGGCCGGCGCCGGCCAGGGCGCGCGGCGCGGCCCGGGCGCGGCGCCGGGCGCGCCGCCGCGGCGCGCCCGCGGCCGCCGCGGCGCGGCGCGCGGCGCCCCGCCGGGCCGCGGCGGCCGCGCCGCCCGCGCGGCGGGCGCCGGCGCACGGCGCGCCCGCCCCCGCGCGCCGGGGCGGGCCCGCGGCCCCCGCGCGCCCGCGCCGCGCGGCGCCGGGCCCGCCCGGCCCGGCCCGGGGGGCCGGGCCGGGGCGCCGCGGCCCGCGCCCGGCGGCGAGCGCCGGCCGGGCGCAGCGCCCGGGCCGCGCCGGCGCGCCGCCGCGCCGGCCGCGCCGCCGGCCCGGCGGGGGCCGCCCGCCGGCGCCCCCCCGGCGCCGGGCCGGCCGCGACGAGCCGCCGGGCGCGGCCCCCCGCCGGCCGCGCGCCCGCGGGGCGCCCCGGGAGCCCGCGCCGCGCGCGCCCCGCGCCGGCGGCGCGCCGGCCCGCCGCGCGCGGCCCGCCGGCGCCGCCCGGCGGCGGGCGGCGCGCGGGCCCGGGGCGCCGGGCCCCGCGCGGCCCCGCGCGGGCGCGCCGGCGCGCGCGCCGGGGCGCGCGGCCCGCGCCGGCCGAGCCGGCGCCCGGCGGCGCCGGCCCGCACGGCGCCCGGCCCGGCCGCGGCGCCCGCGCCGGGCCGCCGGCGCCGCCGCCGCGCGGCCCCGCGGGCCGCGGGCGCCCGGCGCCCGGCCGCCGCGCGGCCGCCGGGGGGCGCGCGCCCCGCCGCGCCGCGCGCGGCCCGCGCGGGCCGGCCGCGCGCGGCCCGCCCGCCGCGCGGGCGGCGCCGCCGCCCCGGGCCGCGGGCCGCCGCCCCGCCGGCGCGCCCGCCGCCCCCCCCCCGCGGCCCGCCGCGGGGGCCGGCCCGCCCGCCGGCCGCCGCCGGGCGCCCGGCCCGGCGCGCCCGCCCCGCGCCCCGGCGCGGCCGCGCGCCCGAGCCGGCCCCCGGCGCGGCCCGCCCCCCGCGGGCGGCCCGGCCCCGCCCCGGCCCCCCGGGGGCCCGCCGCCGCGCCGCCCCCGCGCCCCCGCGCCCCGGGGCGCGGCGCGCGGGCGCGCCGCGGGCGGCGCGCGGCCGCGCCCGCCGGGGCGGCCGCGCGGGCGCCCGCGCGGCCGCGCCGCCACGGGCCGCGCCCCGCGCGCGGCCCGCGCGCCCGCCGCGCGCCGCCCGCGGCGCCGCCGCGCCGGCCCCGCGGGGGCGCGGCGCCCGGGCGGCGGCGCCGCCCGCGCGCCCGCCCCCCGGGCGCGGCGCCGCGGCGCGCCCCGGCGCCCGCCGCGCGCGCGCGGCGGGCCCGCCGCCGGCGGCCCGCCCCGCCGGCGGCGCCGCGCCCGCGGGCGCGCGCGGCGGCCCCCGCGGGCCGGGCCCGCGCGGGCCGGCGCGCCGGCGGGGCGCGCGGCGCCCCGCGGCGCGGCGCCGGCGCCGCCGGCCGCCCGCCGCGGGCCCGCCGCGCCGCGCGCCCCCGGCGCGCCGGGCGGCCGGCGGGCCCCCGCGGCCCCCGCGCGCCGGCGGCCCGCCCCCCCCCGCGCCCGGCCGCGGCGCCGGCGCGCGGGCCCGCGGGCCGGGGCCGGCCGCCCGGCCCGGCGGGAGCGGGCCGCCGCGCGGCGCCCGCCGGCGCCCGCGCGGCCGGGCGCCCGCCGCCCCCCGCGCGCGCCCGGCCCCGACGGCGGCGGCCCGCGGGCGCCCCGCCCGCCCCGCGCGCCGGCGCCCGCGCCCCCGGCCGCGCCGGCGCGCGCGGCCCCGCCGGCGCCCGCGCGCCCGGCGGGCGCCCGGCCCGCCGCCGCCCCGCGGGCCCCCCGCGCGCCCGCCCGCGGCCCCGCCGCGCCCCCGCGGCCCGGCGGCCCCGCCCCGCCCGCGGCCGCCGCCCCGCGCCCGCGGCGGCCGCGCGGCGGCCGGCGCCGCGGCCCCCGCGCGCCCCGGCCGGCCCGCGCGCCGCGGCCCCGCCCGCCGCGGCGGGCCGGCCGGGCACCCGCCGGCGCGCCCGCGGCCCCGGGCCCGCCCGGGGGCGCCCGGGGCGCGCCCCCGCCGCGCCCGGCGCCCGCCGCCCCGGCGGGCGCGGGGCCGGGCCCCGCGCCGGCCCACGCCCGGGGGCGCCGCGGCGGCCCGGCGCGGGCGCCGCGCCGCCCCGCGGCGGGGCGCGCCGCGCGCGCAGCGGCCGCGGCGCGGCGCGGCGCGCCGCGCGCGCGGCGCGCGGGCGGCGCGCCGCGCCGCGCCCCCGCGGCCGCGCGGCCGCGCCGGCGGCGGGGGCGCGCGGCCGCGCCGGGCGCGCGGCGCCGCGGCGCCGCCCGCCGCGCGGCGCGCGCGGGCGCCGCCGCCCGCGGCGCGGGGCGCGGCGGGCGCCGCGGCGCGGGGGCCGCCGGGCGCGCGCGGCCGCGCGCCGCGCGCGGCCGCGGCCGCGCGCGCCGCGGCCCGGCGCGCGGGGGCCCCGCGCGCCGCCGGGCGCCCGGCGGGCCGCGGCGGCCGCGCGCCGCGCGGCCCGCGCCCGGCACCGCGCGCGGCGGCGCGCCGCGCCGGCGCGCCGCGCGCCGGGCCGGCGGCCGGCGCGCGCCGCGCGCCGCGCGGCCGCGCGCCGCCGGCCGCACGCGGCCGCGCCCGCGCGCGGCGGCGCGCGCGCCGGCGCGGGCGCCGAGCGCGGCCGCGGGGCGGCGGCCCGGGCGCGCCGGGGCGCCGGCGGGCGCCCGGCGGCCGCGCGCGCGCGCGGCGCGCGGGCCGCGCCGCCGCGGCGCGCCGGCCGCCGGCGCCCGCGCGGC
>JAKCWB010000192.1:0-20900 GCA_022388445.1 Zophobas atratus | reverse complement strand
TGTAAGTCCCACTGACCTACTTATGCGGTTCTGCCCTTGCGAAGGCCGCCTTATCGGCGCTTACCGGCGAGTCGACGGCGACTTAACAGGCCTTCGGTATGAATCTTGTACGGCAAGTCAATGATCCACCGTATCGGATCAGCTTCTTCCGGCTTGATGTGGGCCCTCCCTGCCGAACCGCAAGGGTTCGTGCCCCCCGTTTTTGCCCAACGCTGTATCTTGTCACCGCCCTCAATTTAATAAACGGACAGTTCTACGTTCTCAAGGCCCGGGTGCCACCTTCAGGCTCGCCCATACACTACGAGCGCCTGGAGTAACCAAAAGCGAGACCCGCTACCCTTCCAGGCACTCGTGACCCTACCACGATCAGTCGCAACCCCCCAGCAACCCTCAGTTAAATGTTATAGGCTAGTTTAATGTTCATATGTAATACGTTTCTATGGTCTTCCGTAACGAAGGCATAAATTTATACTCTTATAGATAAGATTCCGTCGCTTACTGCTTGATATGCGTTTATTCAGTAATCTTAACCAGATACCAGGGTTCACCGCCCTGGTCTCCATATGTATATATTAACGTAAGATGCACAGTTAATGTTCCTATTACTCTAATCGTAATCACCCCTTTTCCTGGCTAGAGTATGTAACCCTCTGATAATTGTTAGCTCGTCAAAACTGTGTTACCAAGTTACAATAGATAACCTATGGAGCGAGACTGTGTCTCATTTGCCCTTCTCATCCCCGAATCGGCCCTCACGGGCCAGGACCTAAGGGGCACTCTTTTGTGACGGCCCTCGGCACAAAACTCGGACACTAAATATAAATAAGCAAAATAGCCCAAGACCCGACGGTGCCGCCACAAAAATGGCGCTGCGGACAGGATCTCAATTTTTCTAAATTTCGGGAACAGGATTTCAATTTTTCTAAATTTCGCGAACAGGATTTCAATTTTTCTAAATTTCGCGGGAACAGGATTTCAATTTTTCTAAATTTCGGAACAGATTTCATTTTCTAAATTTCGGGAACAGGATCTCAATTTTTGCTAAATTTCGGGAACAGGATACAAAATTTTTAAATTTCGGCAACAAGCTGTAAATTTTTCGGGAGTAATATTAAATTTATTCGGGAAAATAAGGAATAATTTTAAACTCCATAAAATCAGAAACATTCCGGTACGTGGTAAAATTCAGAATTGTCTTTTGGAAAGATCGGAATAAAGCTGCGCAACTCAAGAAATCCGTAAAAATGTATCAGAACAAAATTCAAAGCACTATCACTAGAGGAAAATTCACAATTTAGGCATTCCCCAAATTAAATTCTTAATACTAAATAAAATTAGGAAAACTCCAATATTCATCTAACAATTTCTTAGAGTAAGCAGGAACCTCGCGGAAATAATTAATTAACGCTTTCGTACGATTGGCACTGTCAAAGAATAACTTGTTTAGAATACATCCGGCGATAATAATTAATTGGCCCGATCGACGGCGTTTTGTAAGCAAATGAGATCATCACCCAGCTGCAATAAATCCGCTATGAGCGCGATAAAAGTGCACGAGGGAAATTCACTCAGGAAAACAAACACATCTCTCTCACTCTTTGTCTTGAAATTAAAATACCATCATGAATAAAAGACTGATTTGGGTATAATTGGCTTATAAAACCACACTGAATTGCATTAAAAACGTACGCGTCTTTCATATTACGTATAGTTGCAAAATTGAACCAGGAATTTTTTTTTTACATCAAATTTTTCCAACTCGCGGAGGTCATAAGAAATAATTAGCGCAAACTCTTGGCATTCTCATTCGGCCGAAATATAAAATAAATTTTAGGGAAAAATTTTAAATTAATAATAATTAAACACAGATTATCAGGCGCAGCTGTGCTGTTCCGTAAAAAGAAAAAAAAATCTTCATGGCACGTGAGCAGCATCGTGCAAAGTTTTAAGCAAAAATTTACGTCCCAAAGAAAAATTTTAGCCACCCGTAGATATAATCTTATGTAACATTAACTTTATTCGCACCCAACTTTTCAAATAGAATTAGCTAGTTTCACAAACAGGAGGATAATATGTCTTTACCTATTAATGTATTCACCATAGTTTTAGATAGTTCATTAGGCATTATCATTGTCAGTCAGTAGTACCAAACCGGTAATAATCAGAAATACATCATTAAGGGCGCGATTTTAATTCCGGGAATCAGCGACTCTTTTATCGACAGGAGATGTTGCTTGAGAAAATCGCAAGAGGCGCTGCTCGTAGAAACAAAAATTAATTATCACAATATGAGGTCGGAGGTTAGGCAACCAATTAAACTGAATTCAGCTTTCTCGCTAATAAAACCTTAGAAATAGGCTGATAAGAAGTAGATGAGAACGAAAAACAGACATTTTTTTTTCCAAATTTATTTAAATAAACATTTCTTAAAACTAACTACAACAAAAAAAAAAAACTAAGGTTATTTAATAAGAGAAATAGATGAGTGCTCGACCAGCGTACTCCAAGACCCCCACTGTTACCCCCAAGGTATGGAGATGGTGCCGGGCGCTGCCCCAAGGGATGACAAGGCCCGGACCGGCGATCACCTCATACCGAGGCGCCGGGGCGACCATCGGGAAATAACCCGGCATCATCGGGAACGGCGCTGGAGATGGTGGAGCATAGATGAACCCCGGGGATAGTTCCGACGCTGGAACGGAGACCGGCCGCGGTGGGGGTGAAGTCTCAAGGGACGCCAAAATCTCTGATAACGTCACAGAGGAGGGAGAAGGGCTGCAAAAGCCAGAACCCGGAGGGTTCACCCCTGGTCGAAGATGGTGATCTGGAAAAAGAAAAACACCCAAATAAACGCTAAGGGAAGCAAGACTCAGAGCTGCTAACCAGTCCATTACACAGCAAGAACAAATAAGAGTTTCGTTTATTTTTTAAAATTGGGAAAAATTTAACCATAGAAAAATTTCATACTTACCCATTTCGTAGGCTTTCGGGAACGAAACTGAGCACGATGGGACACACAAGAAACTTATAACTACCATTTCTGCCTATGCGGGAATTTTTAGTATAAACACTGCCGAGACACTACCATGCAGAAGTTATGAATTCTCATAATTCATTAAGCGACTACAACAGCCCCTCTGTTCGACTGAAATACCGTACGAAAAGGAAAACAAAACATTTGCTTAATTCCCTTTTATTAAAAGTAGAGAAAAAAGAAAAACACAAAATTTTTACTAAAATTCAACAACCACCGTGGTGTGGTCCCAGCCACTTGTGATGGTCACGCGGCCCCCGTTCGGGAGCCGCAGGACGTAGGCCCCTTCCTGCCCCTGAAGCCCCGTCGCGGGGACAGCCGTTGTTACGACCCCCCAGGCATCGATTTTCACCCTGGCCGTGTGCCCTAGAAAAACACAAAAACACTTTCACAATTCGGTTCAGCATCCAAAGAAAAAGACAACAACAACAACAACGGAAAGGGAATGAGCATAATAAAGAATTAATTCGGTACTCACCGGGTCCCGGCGGGGCCGGCTCCTCCACGACCGGCTCTTCTGGAACGGCAGCTACATATAAACAAAAAAAACAAACAAAAAAATCAATTATGAACATTTTGAAGGGTAAGAAAGTAATAAAATCTTTGGAAATAGAAAAACCCCTCCCAAGAAGGAAAGAAATAATATACATCTATACTCACGGGCCTCGTCCCAGCTGTTCCGTCGGGAGTCACTACGAATAAAAACTCTGCGGTCTGTAACAACAAGAGAGTCAAGGAAAATTTTTTTTAAACAAAAGGACGGGAACAAGAACTCACCCATTCCGATCGAAGTCAGGGAGAGAATGAAGAAAAGCCACCAATACATTTTTAATCGCCAGATAGAAGACGCATTGTTGGCATAAAATATGGTATCGAGGACGACAAACAAGAAAAGAGAGGGAACAATGGAAAGGGCGCTGACGAGGACCGACCACCGACCAATGCTTAGTTCAAAAAGGAAAAAGAAAGAAAAAAAAAAAAAAAGAAACGGAGACGCGATAAAAGATAAGCTCGAGTGAACAGATCAGGGAGAAGAACAAGACGCCGAGGAATCTTCAAAGGAATCGCCGCTTAAATTTTGAAATCCCCGGAACCCCCCAGCAAACGTGAGGGCTACCCACAGGAAACAACCGCCAGAAACTCTACAGGTCCTAAAAGGCGTGAATGAACATCAGGAAAAAAAAACCCGAAATGCAGTCCCGGGAACCAAGCGATAAGCGAGCCAGCGAATATCGACGCTAATTACCCCTGACAAGATAACAGGAAGGCAAGCGACAGAAGACGCTGCGCTGTGCAATTGGGACGTGGGCAGAAAGATAAACATAAAAGGGGACATTAAATGCGGAATTCCTCCGATTAATGGTGGGAATCCAACAATAAGAGAAATCAGAAAAAGGGATGTAACGAGGACAGAGGAAAAAGATCCGAGACCCACCACAAACAGGGCCTCCCCAACCCGCCAAAACTAATACCATCACTCGTTCAACACGCAAAAACACCTCATATTAGAAAAAATTCTCAACAATTAATCAAGGGATGATTCTTACCAAAATGGGAACTCTTACGCCCTCTATCGGTAGAAGGTGTAAATGAGAGTCCAAACGCACACCGTCACTTCGCAGACACTTTCACACGCGAATCTCGCGTCACCTATCGGTGGAAAGCGCAAGTAAAAGTCAAGACACACACACTAACACTCTGCACTTACAGTCGCCGTGATGTCGCACACTCTTGAAGACCGCACATGACCAACAGATGGTCTTAGCTACCACAAAAACCCCCGCACTTTTGTTCACCCCGTTCTCCCAAGATTGAGAACAACCCGTAAGGCTGATCATGTTACCAACTTAGGAAACACGTGCGCAATATTCCCATACCAGTCGTAAGTATATGCTACCACCTGTTAATCGTAATTAAATAACAGTAGCTTCACCAGTGTATTCAAAATTGCCTAACCACCGTACCCAATAAATCTTTTTCTAAAACAAAAGGCTTGCGTTTACCTTAATAGTTTTCTACAAGTATTTTTGTTATAAAACCACCATTAAGAACACGCGTTTTCATTAACAAGTTAGCCACGATGATAATTTTAACCGTTTTATAAAGTCACCATTACGCACTTGCAATTCTCGTAACCACTCAACAGTGATTTCTTTTATCAAGCAACTATGTTTTCGTTCACAATTTAACAACAATAATTCCTATATAAAACTACCCTTAAAGACTTTCGTTTCCTTTCAACAATTTAGTAACAAAATTTTTCACGGCCACCCTTAATGACTTGCGTGTCCTTTCACTACTTAACAACAATGAATATTTTCCTAAACCTTAAGAACTGTTTCCACTAACAAACCAGAAACTCTAAATTATTTTTAAATTATTCAAGAAACACCACGCAATCACGACTCGTTTCTTGCAGTCCAAGTGACGTGCATACTTGTAAATAGTATTAATGATTAATCATTTGTGAACATTAAGCTAGTGCCTTATTGAACAATAATCCAACTTACAATAAGTAGAGTTAATGAATTAAGGAAGTAATAGCCAAGGGGTTGTTGACAATCGGTAACCATCGGGACACGTCAATGACAATCAACAACAAAGGAATCTCGCGAATACCCGCGTTCCAAGTACCACTAATACTAACCACCGAAACGCATAAACGAACCAACCACAGGAGCTGATAGGAGTGATAACTCTGGAAACTTATTTTCAGACTACGAATTCAAAAAGAAATCATAACTCGATAAAAGATCTATAACTTAAACAAACAAAACTGTGGGAGAAATAATCCGACACCAACACCAACGAAAGAATTCATAATGACGAACGGTACCGACCCTCCTCGACCAGAGGCACCAACGGTAACCTTGGAATCAATTCCAAGCTTTTCAGGGGAAGGGTCAGTGCGAGTCTTTCTGGGATACATCGAGGACTACGGTCAACTGATAGGCTGGAATGACAAACAAAAGGTACAGGTGGCCAAGCTAAAACTGACTGGAGACGCTCGTCGCTTACTGGAATGGAATGACAAATTACGAGACACCGACACTTGGGAAGAGTGGTCGGCAGAATTAAAGAAAAGATACGAACGGCCTGTATTCACAACCGAGGCCACACTTCAATTCAGGACATGCAAGCAACGCGTTGGCGAGTCAGTCACTGACTTCAGTGAAAGGCTTCAGGTACTGGCAGCAACCACTTATCAGAAAACTGGTGACGGTGATAAGGATAGATGGAGAAAAGAACATCTAAAGGAGGAATGTTTGGAACAATTCATGGAAGGCCTATTGATGCCCATTGGACAGCGAGTCATGTCGGCACAACCGGCCACTTTTGAAAATGCAGTCGCCCTAGCAATCAGGGAAGAGTTCATCGAGAAACGCACCGGAAAGGGCACCTATCAACGAAAGATTGAAGTCAATCTACCAGCAGCCACATCTACAGCGGTGGATGAAGAGACTGAAAAACCATACCACCAAGGGTCAGGAGAGAGAGAGAGGCCAAATGAGCAGTGGAAGGCAAATTACAACCGAGTCCGCGGACCGGACGGCCGACCTCCTCACTGGCTAGGGACAAACCAACCCCACCGAGGATCAGGAACCCCAGCAAACACAAATGCCAGGCCAGAGTGGGGAAGGAACAGGACCTCTGACGATAAGTCGAACATCACCTGCTATCGATGCGGCAGACAAGGACATATTCAAAGAGAATGTCGACAACGACAACAACAATATCAAAACCCGCCGTGTTGCACGCACGCCCAAGGATGCAGTAGACAAGGACAGAACAATAGTCGCTCATTTTTCGCATCCAGGAATCAGGAAAGAAATCGTCCTTTAAACTCTTCGAGGACCGAACCCGTGGGGAAGGTTACGGTCCGCCAGGGAACCCACCCAAATCCCAACCAACATTAGCCTACCAAACTCCAAGGCGCCAGGTCTGCTATATACGTCTAAACATAAGCGAACTCAATAGGTTCTGTGTGACAGGGAATTCACACCAATTAGTGGTCCTTGTCGACACGGGAGCAGATTTATCACTAATCAAACGAGAAGCCATTGACCTCCTGGATAAACCCGTCATCCAACGCATAGCTCTCGTAATACGCGACGTACAAGGCAGACCCATACCATATGAAGGAATCATTCAAGTACCATTACAACTCAGCAAGGAAACGGAAATTGTACATGATTTTATAATCGTTTACGATGACATCAAATTCAAGGGAGACATACTCGTAGGGCTGGATTTTCTCAGTAAATTTAGGGTTCGAATTTGCTGGGCAGCTAAAACCATACAAATCCAAGGTTGCCATCTACCATTAACCGCAGCCATAGATAACAAACATGACAACTTCAGGAACAATAGTCACCACAAGGCTCAATACAGTGATCAAACCCATGACAATATACACCAGAAAAGCAATGACAAAGTAGAACAAGGAATAGTAAGTAACCAAGAGAATTATAGTAGTATGAGCATTAGAACAATTACTGATAACTCTGCAGAGTATTTTTGCACGTGTACCGCATTGCCAAAAGGCCAGCGAAATTGTACTAGCGAAATAGGCAACAAAAATGATAATCTAAACCCACTTACCGACGTCGGAGAGAAAGAAAACACAAAAGTTAAACAACGAAATAATGAAGTTACGATGAAAAAGAATGACATGAGTATTACTGTGAAGAATGAAGACATGAGTAATGAAGAAACTGAAATTGTATTAAAGCCTCCGGAGGCAAAACACTATACCGAACCGGAGTTGAGAGAAATTGAGCAGAAATCTCCCAGGAACCAGGGTATGGCAACTCAGAAAGAAACCAACTCAAATATAGTTCGTTTGGCTCACGATATCGAACTCCAACCAAAAAGCCAGACGATCTGTTGTGGTATTATGACGGGTCAGGCCAACTCGCCATTTATCATTATAGAACCACGCAATACCCAAATGCCCGGCGTACTAGTCGCCCGAGTGCTCTGCGCGACTCAAAAATACCTCCCGATTCGTATAGTCAATTTTCTGAACATAAGCACAAAGCTACCTAAAAACAAAATCATGGGATCGTGTGTTGAAGCCATGGTAGAAAACGAACCTAAAGTTGAAGACGCTTCTATAAATACTGTACTAACAGAAGAAGAAAAGCAACAAGAGATAGAGGAATTGTATCAAAAATTAAACTACCCCAAGGGAAATAATTTCCATCAAAAAGCCCTTGAGAAATTAATAGCAGAATTCATCGACATCTTCCGAAAACCAGACCAACATTTAACATGTACAAGTCGAGTCAAACACCGTATAATCACCGAAACGGTGCAACCCATTACCAAAAGACCCTACCGAGTACCCTACCATCGAAGAGAAATCCTCGATAGAGAGATTCAACAACTATTAAATAATAACATCATTAGAGAAAGCCAATCCCCATGGAGTGCCCCTGCACTCTTAGTCGAGAAAAAACCCATTCCGGGCGAAGAACCTGAATTCCGACTGTGTATCGATTACAGAGAATTGAACAAGATCACTAAACCAGATTTCTTCCCACTACCTGTACTGCAAGATACGTTAGATCAATTAACCGGAGCTAGTCTGTTTTCCATCATGGACATGGCCAGCGGATACTTCCAGGTAGAATTAGAAGAAGAGAACAAAGAAATCAGTGCCTTCAGCACACCAACAGGCCATTACGAGTTCAATCGCATGGCTATGGGATTAAGAAATGCCCCCAGCACCTGGCAACGACTGATGTATGCCGTATTTTCGGGCCTTATCGGCTCCGAGTGCTTAGCATACCTAGACGACGTCATTGTCTTTAGCAACAACGACCCGCAAGAACACATTAAACGCCTTAGGGATGTGTTCATAAGAATGCGCGAGGCAAACCTCAAGTTCAAACCCACCAAATGCAATTTCATGATGCGAGAAGCGAAGTATCTCGGACACATAATTTCGGCTGAAGGATGCAAAACAGACCCCGAAAAGACTAGGGCCGTAGAAAAATACCCAACACCCACAAACCCAAAGGAAATCAGAGCATTCTTAGGGTTATGCGGATTCTATCGAAAGTTCGTCCCAAAATTCTCAGAAATTGCTCGACCCTTATCAGACCTAACCAAAAAGGACACACCCTTCGAATGGGATGACAGCCAACAAGGAGCATTCAATGCATTAAAAGAGGCACTGGTTAATCCACCCATTTTAAAATATCCAGATTTCACAAGACCCTTTGTCCTAGCAACGGATGCAAGTGGAGTGGCGGTAAGCGCCATTCTCGCACAAAAATACTCAATTGAACACCCCATCTGTTACGCCAGTCGAGGCCTGAAAGGAGCTGAACTGCGCTATAGCACCATCGAGAGGGAATTACTAGCGGTTGTCTGGGCAGTAAAATACTTTAGGGTCTATCTCACAGGCACCCACTTCACCATATTTACGGACCATCGACCCTTAAAATATCTCTTTTCGCTGAAAGATCCAAGCTCTCGCCTAGCGCGATGGGCAATCTGCTTAATGGAATACGACTTCGACATTGAATACCGACCAGGAAAGAAGAATCATGTCGACGCATTTACCAGGCTGGATTACACCGAACTGACCAACATTCCGGAGATGGAAGTAAAGAATATCTCCGCCGAGATGCCAAACAACGTCCCCATCATCTATGACTGGGAAGAGATAAGAAGATCACAAAAAGCCGATCCGGAGGTGAGGCGGCTAATCAACACTGAAGGCTTTTACCTCGCCTCTAACGGTCTATGTTATAAGACCCGGGAAGAACCACACAGAGAGGACGCACTCGTGGTACCCACATCAATGAAAAAACGCATCATTCAATTATATCACGACACCCCGTGGACAGCCCACGGCGGAGTGTCCAAGACAACACAACTCATCCAGAACAACTTCTATTGGAAAGGAATGCGAAATGATGTAGGCATTTACTGTCAGGGATGCCACTCGTGTAATATCCATAAAACGCACCCTGTCATGGCTCCCGAGATGCAAGTGATGACAGTCCCATCCTGCGTATGGGGCATGATATCTCTAGATATTGTGGGACCCCTACACCGAACAAGTGCAGGAAACCAATACCTCCTAACCTGCATGGACTATCTCAGTCGCTACCCCGAATGCATCCCAATACCAGACATTAGAGCTACGACGGTAGCCAAGGCTTTTGTAACTCAAGTCATTACGAGGCACGGTGCACCACATATCCTCCTCACCGACTGTGGTACCCAATTCATTTCGGAGTTATTCCGAGAAGTTTGCAAAACACTGGATATCGAGAAAATACAAACAAGCCCTTACAGACCCGCCACCAACGGAGTGATCGAACGCATGCACCATGTACTCAAGACTATGATTTCACATTACTTATCTGACGAATACATCGAATGGGACGAAATGATCCCCTTCGTATTAATGGCATATCGAAGTCGAATACATGAAGCCACCAGGGAAACACCATTCTTCCTGTTACATGGAAGGGACATGGAATTGCCCTTCCACACGCTCACCAAACCAACCAGGGTAAAATACGACCTCGATGACAACTATGTATCAGAAATGTTGGCTCGAATGCGCTCAGCCTGGAAGAGTGCTGCAGAAACAATCGAAGTAAACAATCAAGCCCGCTGTGACAAGTTCAACAGAAAAGCGAAGGCTTACAGTTACCAACCAGGAGATAAAGTTTACCTACATACACCAGCAATTAAAGGACGGAGATTAGCAGCGAAATTCCAACCGAAGTGGAGTGGACCCTATCGAATCCTAAGACAAACAGGACCCGTAAATTATGTTATCAAGGAAATCGGAGGCAAGAAGGAATCCTTGGTACATGTCAGCCGTCTTAAACCATGGCGATCGAATCAACCGCCGAGCAGTGACGTCGAACAAGACACAGAAGACGACATCGACTTCGATCCAACACAACAATTCTTGCTCGACAGCCAAATAAGTAAGCCTCAAAGACCAGAACCCCGTGTGTCAAGCCCAATCCTAGAAAGTTATGACGGATTCAAGGAATTGTTCGCCGAGAACACGGATGAGGAAGAAGCGAATCTACTCAAACGGGAAAATCAGCAAAACCAACGGAACGAAATCGTAGACGAAGAGATAGAAGACGACCCAGTGATAGACGAAGCCGACCCTACCCAACACCAAGATGAATACCTTCCGCTTCAACAAGAACCGGAACCCAGTCACCCGTACCAGACTCGTAGCAAGGGAGACGTTCCAGAATACCCCTGGGTTCTCCGCAGACATATTTAGCCCTACAATTAAGAATAACCACTTAGAATAGAACTTAAGAAGCATACAAAAATTTCGCTCCATAGGATAGATTATTAGCATTAAGATAGGATAAGAAAACAATCACAGACGAAAGATAATACAGACTATCTGTTTACAGATCGAACCAGCATGAGGTTAGTACTTTTACCCCTCCTTTGGCAACTTACAAACGGGCTGATAGCCTACGATTGCCAGAACTCCGCGACCAATATCACGATCATCTCTTTAAACGACGTGGCCCAGTGCCCAGATCCGGAATATGGTTACACTACCTTTCCGCGGAGCATTCAAATAGTCCAGAAAAACAGGTTTGAAAAAGTACATGTTCAAACATGTCTAGTCCAAGCCACTCGAATGATCCACCACTGCGGCATGCATAGCCACAGCAGTGTGGTTGCAAAAGGACTATACACCTATCTATACAAGGTTGGCCGAGAAAACTGCAAGGCCATCCACCAGTTCAGAGAATTCCGAGGACTTCATGGCCAGGTCTTCTCTGGGCTGCAGCCAAACGGCACCATAGAAGGATCAGTGACCCTCGCCGGAAAACTACAGACCGACGGTACTTGTACCGGAACCACCTTTACCGAAGATGGAACAACATGGGAGAATGTGGTAGTCACCGCTACTGTGACCATAACCATTAAAGACTACGAAGCTACCCTGAAACTAGACCAAGACGAAGTCGTCTTGCACGGTGGCTATTCGTGCTCTTTCCTAAGTGGTTACTGCATTGACGCAGTAATGGGAGAAACCGCATGGGATCCAGTTACCCCCCAGGAGTGCAACTCCTATGCCACCTTATACAACGGTCAAGGATACCTTGTGCGCCAGAAAAACACCTCTAACCCCATTATGTACGTCGTAGTGGAGGACGGAGACAGAGTCTTTGCACTCTCCCTCATTAAAACAGCAACGATCTGTGGAACCCTGGTGTGGCAGACAGAACATCCAAAGCTACTCGTGCTCGAAAAAGAACCAGGAGCGCGTATGCTGAACTGGGGAAATCACGCGAGAAAAGAAAACATCGACTTAACAGTGTACGTGAACTCAAAGTTCTTGTATATGGAACAATCACTGAAAACCTCAATCGATCGAGCATACGCCCACACAGTCCACCGGCGTTGCCTCCTCAGAAGGGAAATTCTTTTGAATAGATTGGTCCTTGCACCCCTATCACCTAATACCATCAGTACTTTGGTCAAGGGACAGGCCGGCTTTGTGGGAAAAGTAGCCGGCGAAGTCTTGTACATTCTACAATGTGTCCCACGGATAGTGGAGATACGACGAGAAACAACCTGCTACGCAGAATTACCCGTGAAAGTAGACAACATTAGCTATTTCATGTCGCCAATCACACGTATACTACAGCGATACGCCGAACAAATGGAATGCAATTCATTAATTCCCCCACTATACTACATCAACAACAGATGGACTAGCTTTAGTCCCAATCCGGGTACCGCCTATACACCAGCCACCCTAGAGGTGGACACCGAGACCAAACTAACATTCACACCGATCCAAAACCTAGGAGCCGGAGGAATATACACCGCCCAAGAAATACGCGAGGCCCAAGACGCAATGCTTTTTGGATTCGAACGAAAGGCTTTATCAAATATCTTAACAAGGAAAATGGTTGGTCAAAACGTAGAAACTCAGGGAGTGTCTCTACTCCACATGTTTAGCGCAGAGGAACTAGAAAAATTGGCCGAATCAGCTCTAGACAAGATGTGGGGATGGTTTCGATGCATTGGTACTTGGACGAGCGGATTAATCGGCATCTACTGCATCATCAGGCTTATCAAGATATTAATCGAAATCTTAATCAACGCCATTGCAATCCAAAAGGAACATGGCTGGTCTCTCAAGATACTAGCTAGCTTCTGGGATACCATGACAATTTGGCTACTACACAAGAAACACAAGAAGGACGTAAGCAGCAGGCTACACCGAACGCTGGGCCCTCTGAACGAAACCAACCACGGTGATCCAGCTGCTCTTCGAGATCCCAACCACATAGGCATAGCAAGCGCCCCTACTCAAGAGCTAGCAACGTCTGCTGACGATTCCAACATTACTTCTACTACTTCCCCCGCGCTCCGCACACGTGACGGTACGGTTTATACCGGACTGAATCAGGCAGTCCAAGACCTCAAAAATGACCAGGCACACACCTGGATTTAAATAAATCGCCAAATACTATCATCTCTAATCTATTATAGCATTTCATACTTTAATCACTTATATAAGGGCAGAACGCATGCGTAATGTGGGCAGTGGAGATTTGGGTCAGGCGGAAAAGCTAACCGCGACAGGTCTTACGCAGTTTGTACACCATGTCACAATATCAGCGACAATGGAGTCTCACCCCAGGTCCCGCCAAGGGACGATTGGACGTCACAAACGTCACTTGGGAATCTCCAGAGACTTCCACCGAAGAAGTTCACCTCTTCTGGAAAACGGGCAACAACCGAACTAATGGCCACATTAGCACAAGGGACAACTTCTACCTCCTGTCCACTCAGTGTGGGGATACCATTTCCCTGTACCTACAGCACAGCAATGTTCCGGGACCAAACCAAAGTCGATCCACGGAACTACAGTACACCGCACGTTGCAATACAGCCAATTCCACCCCCGTAGAGGGGGCGGTTTGGGAAATACTCATCGTGATCCTGGAGTTAATCGCCATTAATCTACTCCTTTGTTTCATGTTTTATCTCATCATTCGAGCTCGGAGTGCCAGTTGGCGTCCACGAGCGGTTACCACCAACACGAGCCGTCCACCTACTCCGACCTACCTCGGGTTCACATGGGGCTTCCCCGGACGCAACCCCGTATCAAGGCCAGCCTCTTGGCATGATCCCCACGGCTACGACATCCCAGCGCAGCCCCCCAGACCTGTCTCATTTCTGGGTCCGCAATCTGCAACCTTGCCAGATAGCCACTCAACGTCACCACCCGACCCTCAAACAGCACCAGCTCATGAACGCAGTCACAACCCAACCACCCGGGAGACTTCCAGCAGTATTTCTCGTGCTGTCTCAGCTAAACCATCACCAATTCAGTGTAGTGCACGAGGTGCAGTGCTGTATCAAAACATCTCCAATCGGTTAGCCACGATTATCGAAACTGAGTTAGATTCATCCACGGACGAAGAAGACCACGTCAAGAAAGAACAATCACCGCTTCGTAATAACGAAAGAAAGCAGAGTTACCAACCCCGGAGTCCCAATGCCCAAAAGGGACTAGCTTAGCATGCCCGGCAACCAAACTTGTGAGCTAGTAGCGAGGATACGCATTTTAACTTTCACACCTTAATAAACCTTTCAAAAATAGTACCCTCACTGCTGGACCGTGTTACCATAGTTCTGTACGTAATCATAAGTCTTGTGAGAAAATACGAGCACCTTGAGGCTCATATTTTCATCTTAAAATGGGGAGTGTTGTGGTGAACCGGAATTTCAACCCTTAAAATAGCCCAACTGTGGCACATAATATTTTTTCATAACGAGCCTACTCTTCATTATCATGGGAACCAAAAGTCCGAACTTCCCAGTATTATCAATTAACAGAATCTTCAAGGCAAGCGATCGCTTCCCATGGCCCCACACAGTCACACTGTCTTCCAGGAATAATCGCCAAAGCGCATTCCATGCCCTAATATGGAGAACATCTTCATGTCCAATCAAATCACTCCAGTTGCAATTAATATGCACATTTGCATGGGAAACTTGGGGTCAATACAAACACTTGAGATCAAGGCCAATAAGTCTGACGAATGCGTTATCATTCTGGGTGGTCCGATGCCAATTAATTATGGGAAATGCACTTTTACAAACACTTGCCGCCGTTTCCGGCGACAAAATTGCGAGAAATAGATTTTTTGTCACATCGTCTTCAATATTCTCACGCTCGAAAACCCTATAAAAACGGCCGGATTAGAATTAAAAGGCAATTCGATTCCGATACAGTCTCGCGTGCGGATGGGCCTGCTTCCTAGTCTAATCGTGACACCCAACTTCCGGCCGCCGTGCTAGTGCCAAGTGCGGAAGAACATCTTCCAACACGACCTTCTCCATTGAGTGACAGTGGCGCTTCGCCGAGGTTCCCCCTCCGACTTTTCCACACAACCGCTGAACTGCTGACATGTAAGTCCCACTGACCTACTTATGCGGTTCTGCCCTTGCGAAGGCCGCCTTATCGGCGCTTACCGGCGAGTCGACGGCGACTTAACAGGCCTTCGGTATGAATCTTGTACGGCAAGTCAATGATCCACCGTATCGGATCAGCTTCTTCCGGCTTGATGTGGGCCCTCCCTGCCGAACCGCAAGGGTTCGTGCCCCCCGTTTTTGCCCAACGCTGTATCTTGTCACCGCCCTCAATTTAATAAACGGACAGTTCTACGTTCTCAAGGCCCGGGTGCCACCTTCAGGCTCGCCCATACACTACGAGCGCCTGGAGTAACCAAAAGCGAGACCCGCTACCCTTCCAGGCACTCGTGACCCTACCACGATCAGTCGCAACCCCCCAGCAACCCTCAGTTAAATGTTATAGGCTAGTTTAATGTTCATATGTAATACGTTTCTATGGTCTTCCGTAACGAAGGCATAAATTTATACTCTTATAGATAAGATTCCGTCGCTTACTGCTTGATATGCGTTTATTCAATAATCTTAACCAGATACCAGGGTTCACCGCCCTGGTCTCCATATGTATATATTAACGTAAGATGCACAGTTAATGTTCCTATTACTCTAATCGTAATCACCCCTTTTCCTGGCTAGAGTATGTAACCCTCTGATAATTGTTAGCTCGTCAAAACTGTGTTACCAAGTTACAATAGATAACCTATGGAGCGAGACTGTGTCTCATTTGCCCTTCTCATCCCCCGAATCGGCCCTCACGGGCCAGGACCTAAGGGGCACTCTTTTGTGACGGCCCTCGGCACAAAACTCGGACACTAAATATAAATAAGCAAAATAGCCCAAGACCCGACGGTGCCGCCACAATACAAGAAAACTGTTAAAATTCTTCAGAAACGTCACTTTTGAAGTGTTTTCTTGTACTTTTAAGCCAATCAGATACCCAACGGGCTCGGAAAGTGCAACGAAACCATCAAATTTTAGCTAGAAACTGTATTTTTGTCGATTTTTATTGAATTTGAACTATATTTCAACGTTTTTTGATGGTTCTGAGCCACCAAACACGCTTAAAGCATGCAGAATCGACTCAGAATAGGAAAAGGAGACGTTTAGGTCAATTTTATGCATTCTGGCGTTCGTAGATACAATAAAACTGTTAAAATTCTTCAGAAACGTCACTTTTGAAGTGTTTTCTTGTACTTTTAAGCCAATCAGATACCCTACGGGCTCGGAAAGTGCAACGAAACCATCAAATTTTAGCTAGAAACTGTATTTTTGTCGATTTTTATTGAATTTGAACTATGTTTCAACGTTTTTTGATGGTTCTGAGCCACCAAACACACTTAAAGCATGCAGAATCGACTCAGAATAGGAAAAGGAGACGTTTAGGTCAATTTTATGCATTCTGGCGTTCGTAGATACAAGAAAACTGTTAAAATTCTTCAGAAACGTCACTTTTGAAGTGTTTTCTTGTACTTTTAAGCCAATCAGATACCCTACGGGCTCGGAAAGTGCAACGAAACCATCAAATTTTAGCTAGAAACTGTATTTTTGTCAATTTTTATTGAATTTGAACTATATTTCAACGTTTTTTGATGGTTCTGAGCCACCAAACACACTTAAAGCATGCAGAATCGACTCAGAATAGGAAAAGGAGACGTTTAGGTCAATTTTATGCATTCTGGCGTTCGTAGATACAAGAAAACTGTTAAAATTCTTCAGAAACGTCACTTTTGAAGTGTTTTCTTGTACTTTTAAGCCAATCAGATACCCTACGGGCTCGGAAAGTGCAACGAAACCATCAAATTTTAGCTAGAAACTGTATTTTTGTCGATTTTTATTGAATTTGAACTATATTTCAAAGTTTTTTGATGGTTCTGAGCCACCAAACACACTTAAAGCATGCAGAATCGACTCAGAATAGGAAAAGGAGACGTTTAGGTCAATTTTATGCATTCTGGCGTTCGTAGATACAAGAAAACTGTTAAAATTCTTCAGAAACGTCACTTTTGAAGTGTTTTCTTGTACTTTTAAGCCAATCAGATACCCTACGGGCTCGGAAAGTGCAACGAAACCATCAAATTTTAGCTAGAAACTGTATTTTTGTCGATTTTTATTGAATTTGAACTATATTTCAACGTTTTTTGATGGTTCTGAGCCACCAAACACACTTAAAGCATGCAGAATCGACTCAGAATAGGAAAAGGAGACGTTTAGGTCAATTTTATGCATTCTGGCGTTCGTAGATACAAGAAAACTGTTAAAATTCTTCAGAAACGTCACTTTTGAAGTGTTTTCTTGTACTTTTAAGCCAATCAGATACCCTACGGGCTCGGAAAGTGCAACGAAACCATCAAATTTTAGCTAGAAACTGTATTTTTGTCGATTTTTATTGAATTTGAACTATATTTCAACGTTTTTTGATGGTTCTGAGCCACCAAACACACTTAAAGCATGCAGAATCGACTCAGAATAGGAAAAGGAGACGTTTAGGTCAATTTTATGCATTCTGGCGTTCGTAGATACAAGAAAACTGTTAAAATTCTTCAGAAACGTCACTTTTGAAGTGTTTTCTTGTACTTTTAAGCCAATCAGATACCCTACGGGCTCGGAAAGTGCAACGAAACCATCAAATTTTAGCTAGAAACTGTATTTTTGTCGATTTTTATTGAATTTGAACTATATTTCAACGTTTTTTGATGGTTCTGAGCCACCAAACACACTTAAAGCATGCAGAATCGACTCAGAATAGGAAAAGGAGACGTTTAGGTCAATTTTATGCATTCTGGCGTTCGTAGATACAAGAAAACTGTTAAAATTCTTCAGAAACGTCACTTTTGAAGTGTTTTCTTGTACTTTTAAGCCAATCAGATACCCTACGGGCTCGGAAAGTGCAACGAAACCATCAAATTTTAGCTAGAACCTGTATTTTTGTCGATTTTTATTGAATTTGAACTATATTTCAACGTTTTTTGATGGTTCTGAGCCACCAAACACACTTAAAGCATGCAGAATCGACTCAGAATAGGAAAAGGAGACGTTTAGGTCAATTTTATGCATTCTGGCGTTCGTAGATACAAGAAAACTGTTAAAATTCTTCAGAAACGTCACTTTTGAAGTGTTTTCTTGTACTTTTAAGACAATCAGATACCCAACGGGCTCGGAAAGTGCAACGAAACCATCAAATTTTAGCTAGAAAGTTCTTTCTAAAGAAAACACTTCAAAAGTGACGTTTCTGAAGAATTTTAACAGTTTTCTTGTATCTACGAACGCCAGAATGCATAAAATTGACCTAAACTTCTCCTTTTCCTATTCTGAGTCGATTCTGCATGCTTTAAGTGTGTTTGGTGGCTCAGAACTATCAAAAAACGTTGAAATATAGTTCAAATTCAATAAAAATCGACAAAAATACAGTTTCTAGCTAAAATTTGATGGTTTCGTTGCACTTTCCGAGCCCGTTGGGTATCTGATTGGCTTAAAAGTACAAGAAAACACTTCAAAAGTGACGTTTCTGAAGAATTTTAACAGTTTTCTTGTATCTACGAACGCCAGAATGCATAAAATTGACCTAAACGTCTCCTTTTCCTATTCTGAGTCGATTCTGCATGCTTTAAGTGTGTTTGGTGGCTCAGAACCATCAAAAAACGTTGAAATATAGTTCAAATTCAATAAAAATCGACAAAAATACAGTTTCTAGCTAAAATTTGATGGTTTCGTTGCACTTTCCGAGCCCGTAGGGTATCTGATTGGCTTAAAAGTACAAGAAAACACTTCAAAAGTGACGTTTCTGAAGAATTTTATCTGATTGGCTTAAAAGTACAAGAAAACATTTCAAAAGTGACGTTTCTGAAGAATTTTAACAGTTTTCTTGTATCTACGAACGCCAGAATGCATAAAATTGACCTAAACGTCTCCTTTTCCTATTCTGAGTCGATTCTGCATGCTTTAAGTGTGTTTGGTGGCTCCGAACCATCAAAAAACGTTGAAATATAGTTCAAATTCAATAAAAATCAACAAAAATACAGTTTCTAGCTAAAATTTGATGGTTTCGTTGCACTTTCCGAGCCCGTAGGGTATCTGATTGGCTTAAAAGAACAAGAAAACACTTCAAAAGTGACGTTTCTGAAGAATTTTAACAGTTTTCTTGTATCTACGAACGCCAGAATGCATAAAATTGACCTAAACGTCTCCTTTTCCTATTCTGAGTCGATTCTGCATGCTTTAAGTGTGTTTGGTGGCTCAGAACCATCAAAAAACGTTGAAATATGGTTCAAATTCAATAAAAATCGACAAAAATACAGTTTCTAGCTAAAATTTGATGGTTTCGTTGCACTTTCCGAGCCCGTAGGGTATCTGATTGGCTTAAAAGTACAAGAAAACACTTCAAAAGTGACGTTTCTGAAGAATTTTAACAGTTTTCTTGTATCTACGAACGCCAGAATGCATAAAATTGACCTAAACGTCTCCTTTTCCTATTCTGAGTCGATTCTGCATGCTTTAAGTGTGTTTGGTGGCTCAGAACCATCAAAAAACGTTGAAATATAGTTCAAATTCAATAAAAATCGACAAAAATACAGTTTCTAGCTAAAATTTGATGGTTTCGTTGCACTTTCCGAGCCCGTAGGGTATCTGATTGGCTTAAAAGTACAAGAAAACACTTCAAAAGTGACGTTTCTGAAGAATTTTAACAGTTTTCTTGTATCTACGAACGCCAGAATGCATAAAATTGACCTAAACGTCTCCTTTTCCTATTCTGAGTCGATTCTGCATGCTTTAAGTGTGTTTGGTGGCTCAGAACCATCAAAAAACGTTGAAATATAGTTCAAATTCAATAAAAATCGACAAAAATACAGTTTCTAGCTAAAATTTGATGGTTTCGTTGCACTTTCCGAGCCCGTAGGGTATCTGATTGGCTTAAAAGTACAAGAAAACACTTCAAAAGTGACGTTTCTGAAGAATTTTAACAGTTTTCTAGTATCTACGAACGCCAGAATGCATAAAATTGACCTAAACGTCTCCTTTTCCTATTCTGAGTCGATTCTGCATGCTTTAAGTGTGTTTGGTGGCTCAGAACCATCAAAAAACGTTGAAATATAGTTCAAATTCAATAAAAATCGACAAAAATACAGTTTCTAGCTAAAATTTGATGGTTTCGTTGCACTTTCCGAGCCCGTTGGGTATCTGATTGGCTTAAAAGTACAAGAAAACACTTCAAAAGTGACGTTTCTGAAGAATTTGAACAGTTTTCTTGTATCTACGAACGCCAGAATGCATAAAATTGACCTAAACGTCTCCTTTTCCTATTCTGAGTCGATTCTGCATGCTTTAAGTGTGTTTGGTGGCTCAGAACCATCAAAAAACGTTGAAATATAGTTCAAATTCAATAAAAATCGACAAAAATACAGTTTCTAGCTAAAATTTG
>JAKCWB010000191.1:0-20994 GCA_022388445.1 Zophobas atratus | reverse complement strand
CCACTCAGATACCCTACGGGCTCGGAAAGTGCAACGAATCCATCAAATTTTAGCTAGAAAATGTATTTTTGTCGATTTTTATTGAATTTGAACTATATTTCAACGTTTTTTGATGGTTCTGAGCCACCAAACACACTTAAAGCATGCAGAATCGACTCAGAATAGGAAAAGGAGACGTTTAGGTCAATTTTATGCATTCTAGCGTTCGTAGATACAAGAAAACTGTTAAAATTCTTCAGAAACGTCACTTTTGAAGTGTTTTCTTGTACTTTTAAGCCACTCAGATACCCTACGGGCTCGGAAAGTGCAACGAAACCATCAAATTTTAGCTAGAAACTGTATTTTTGTCGATTTTTATTGAATTTGAACTATATTTCAACGTTTTTTGATGGTTCTGAGCCACCAAACACACTTAAAGCATGCAGAATCGACTCAGAATAGGAAAAGGAGACGTTTAGGTCAATTTTATGCATTCTGGCGTTCGTAGATACAAGAAAACTGTTAAAATTCTTCAGAAACGTCACTTTTGAAGTGTTTTCTTGTACTTTTAAGCCACTCAGATACCCTACGGGCTCGGAAAGTGCAACGAAACCATCAAATTTTAGCTAGAAACTGTATTTTTGTCGATTTTTATTGAATTTGAACTATATTTCAACGTTTTTTGATGGTTCTGAGCCACCAAACACACTTAAAGCATGCAGAATCGACTCAGAATAGGAAAAGGAGACGTTTAGGTCAATTTTATGCATTCTGGCGTTCGTAGATACAAGAAAACTGTTAAAATTCTTCAGAAACGTCACTTTTGAAGTGTTTTCTTGTACTTTTAAGCCACTCAGATACCCTACGGGCTCGGAAAGTGCAACGAAACCATCAAATTTTAGCTAGAAAATGTATTTTTGTCGATTTTTATTGAATTTGAACTATATTTCAACGTTTTTTGATGGTTCTGAGCCACCAAACACACTTAAAGCATGCAGAATCGACTCAGAATAGGAAAAGGAGACGTTTAGGTCAATTTTATGCATTCTGGCGTTCGTAGATACAAGAAAACTGTTAAAATTCTTCAGAAACGTCACTTTTGAAGTGTTTTCTTGTACTTTTAAGCCACTCAGATACCCACGGGCTCGGAAAGTGCAACGAATACCATCAAATTTTAGCTAGAAACTGTATTTTTGTCGATTTTTATTGAATTTGAACTATATTTCAACGTTTTTTTGATGGTTCTGAGCCACCAAACACACTTAAAGCATGCAGAATCGACTCAGAATAGGAAAAGGAGACGTTTAGGTCAATTTTATGCATTCTGGCGTTCGTAGATACAAGAAAACTGTTAAAATTCTTCAGAAACGTCACTTTTGAAGTGTTTTCTTGTACTTTTAAGCCACTCAGATACCCTACGGGCTCGGAAAGTGCAACGAAACCATCAAATTTTAGCTAGAAACTGTATTTTTGTCGATTTTTATTGAATTTGAACTATATTTCAACGTTTTTTGATGGTTCTGAGCCACCAAACACACTTAAAGCATGCAGAATCGACTCAGAATAGGAAAAGGAGACGTTTAGGTCAATTTTATGCATTCTGGCGTTCGTAGATACAAGAAAACTGTTAAAATTCTTCAGAAACGTCACTTTTGAAGTGTTTTCTTGTACTTTTAAGCCACTCAGATACCCTACGGGCTCGGAAAGTGCAACGAAACCATCAAATTTTAGCTAGAAACTGTATTTTTGTCGATTTTTATTGAATTTGAACTATATTTCAACGTTTTTTGATGGTTCTGAGCCACCAAACACACTTAAAGCATGCAGAATCGACTCAGAATAGGAAAAGGAGACGTTTTAGGTCAATTTTATGCATTCTGGCGTTCGTAGATACAAGAAAAACTGTTAAAATTCTTCAGAAACGTCACTTTTGAAGTGTTTTCTTGTACTTTTAAGCCACTCAGATACCCTACGGGCTCGGAAAGTGCAACGAAACCATCAAATTTTAGCTAGAAACTGTATTTTTGTCGATTTTTATTGAATTTGAACTATATTTCAACGTTTTTTGATGGTTCTGAGCCACCAAACACACTTAAAGCATGCAGAATCGACTCAGAATAGGAAAAGGAGACGTTTAGGTCAATTTTATGCATTCTGGCGTTCGTAGATACAAGAAAACTGTTAAAATTCTTCAGAAACGTCACTTTTGAAGTGTTTTCTTGTACTTTTAAGCCACTCAGATACCCTACGGGCTCGGAAAGTGCAACGAAACCATCAAATTTTAGCTAGAAACTGTATTTTTGTCGATTTTTATTGAATTTGAACTATATTTCAACGTTTTTTGATGGTTCTGAGCCACCAAACACACTTAAAGCATGCAGAATCGACTCAGAATAGGAAAAGGAGACGTTTAGGTCAATTTTATGCATTCTGGCGTTCGTAGATACAAGAAAACTGTTAAAATTCTTCAGAAACGTCACTTTTGAAGTGTTTTCTTGTACTTTTAAGCCACTCAGATACCCTACGGGCTCGGAAAGTGCAACGAAACCATCAAATTTTAGCTAGAAACTGTATTTTGTCGATTTTTATTGAATTTGAACTATATTTCAACGTTTTTTGATGGTTCTGAGCCACCAAACACACTTAAAGCATGCAGAATCGACTCAGAATAGGAAAAGGAGACGTTTAGGTCAATTTTATGCATTCTGGCGTTCGTAGATACAAGAAAAACTGTTAAAATTCTTCAGAAACGTCACTTTTGAAGTGTTTTCTTGTACTTTTAAGCCATCAGATACCCTACGGGCTCGGAAAGTGCAACGAAACATCAAATTTTAGCTAGAAACTGTTATTTTTGTCGATTTTTATTGAATTTGAATATATTTCAACGTTTTTTTGATGGTTCTGAGCCACCAAACACACTTAAAGCATGCAGAATCGACTCAGAATAGGAAAAGGAGACGTTTAGGTCAATTTTAGCATTCTGGCGTTCGTAGATACAAGAAAACTGTTAAAATTCTTCAGAAACGTCACTTTTGAAGTGTTTTCTTGTACTTTTAAGCCACTCAGATACCCTACGGGCTCGGAAAGTGCAACGAAACCATCAAATTTTAGCTAGAAACTGTATTTTTGTCGATTTTTATTGAATTTGAACTATATTTCAACGTTTTTTGATGGTTCTGAGCCACCAAACACACTTAAAGCATGCAGAATCGACTCAGAATAGGAAAAGGAGCGTTTAGGTCAATTTTAGCATTCTGGCGTTCGTAGATACAAGAAAACTGTTAAAATTCTTCAGAAACGTCACTTTTGAAGTGTTTTCTTGTACTTTTAAGCCACTCAGATACCCTACGGGCTCGGAAAGTGCAACGAAACCATCAATTTTAGCTAGAAAACTGTATTTTTGTCGATTTTTATTGAATTTGAACTATATTTCAACGTTTTTTGATGGTTCTGAGCACCAAAACACACTTAAAGCATGCAGATCGACTCAGAATAGGAAAAGGAGACGTTTAGGTCAATTTTATGCATTCTGGCGTTCGTAGATACAAGAAAACTGTTAAAATTCTTCAGAAACGTCACTTTTGAAGTGTTTTTTGTACTTTTAAGCCACTCAGATACCCTACGGGCTCGGAAAGTGCAACGAAACATCAAATTTTAGCTAGAAACTGTATTTTTGTCGATTTTTATTGAATTTGAACTATATTTCAACGTTTTTTGATGGTTCTGAGCCACCAAACACACTTAAAGCATGCAGAATCGACTCAGATAGGAAAAGGAGACGTTTAGGTCAATTTTATGCATTCTGGCGTTCGTAGATACAAGAAAACTGTTAAAATTCTTCAGAAACGTCACTTTTGAAGTGTTTTCTTGTACTTTTAAGCCACTCAGATACCCTACGGGCTCGGAAAGTGCAACGAAACCATCAAATTTTAGCTAGAAACTGTATTTTTGTCGATTTTTATTGAATTTGAACTATATTTCAACGTTTTTTGATGGTTCTGAGCCACCAAACACACTTAAAGCATGCAGAATCGACTCAGAATAGGAAAAGGAGACGTTTAGGTCAATTTTATGCATTCTGGCGTTCGTAGATACAAGAAAACTGTTTAAAATTCTTCAGAAACGTCACTTTTGAAGTGTTTTCTTGTACTTTTAAGCCACTCAGATACCCTACGGGCTCGGAAAGTGCAACGAAACCATCAAATTTTAGCTAGAAAACTGTATTTTTGTCGATTTTTATTGAATTTGAACTTATTTCAACGTTTTTTGATGGTTCTGAGCACCAAACACACTTAAGCATGCAGAATCGACTCAGAATAGGAAAAGGAGACGTTTAGGTCAATTTATGCATTCTGGCGTTCGTAGATACAAGAAAACTGTTTAAAATTCTTCAGAAACGTCACTTTTGAAGTGTTTTCTTGTACTTTTAAGCCACTCAGATACCCTACGGGCTCGGAAAGTGCAACGAAACCATCAAATTTTAGCTAGAAACTGTATTTTTGTCGATTTTTATTGAATTTGAACTATATTTCAACGTTTTTTTGATGGTTCTGAGCCACCAAACACACTTAAAGCATGCAGAATCGACTCAGAATAGGAAAAGGAGACGTTTAGGTCAATTTTATGCATTCTGGCGTTCGTAGATATTATTATATTAATATTATTAATGAATCTCTTGACAGGTTAAGGCCATTAAAGATGGCATATCATAAATCGTTAAACTAGGCACATGATTACAAACGAACAAACCAAATAACCAAAGATTAAGATTAAGATAAAAGTCAACGAAAAGAATTGGAAGAATATATAGTTTTACTTATTTTAATTAGCACTATATTCTCTTTAAATTTAACTTTTCTTTATATCTGACAGTTTGCAGTAGAAAACGTCAACCTTTTTTTCGAAATCCTTGTAACACTCCAGCATTTGGTAGAAAGGAGCAGATTTCAATATATTGGTTCTAGGAAATTTTTGTTCAAAGATTGTTTTTTGTCGTAAATTCTTTCTGGGAATTCTTATATTTAGCATTTCTACCAATTCTTGACATTTAATTTTGTAATTGACTATTTTATACAAGAATATAACATAAGCGTATTTCCTCCTTTCTACCAAGCTTTGAACCTGAAAGCGATCGTTTAGGATATCATTCGAAATACTTCTACAGGGATAAACTCCATCAATTTTATAGGCCATATATTTTAAAGCACGCCTCTGTGTTCTTTCCAACGCTGTAACATGAACTTTGTAAATTGGACTCCACACAACAGAACAATATTCCAATCGAGACCTGACATAAACAAAATACAATGATCTAGTAGTGGAAACGTGAAGAAAATAACTAGAATTTCGAATGACAAATCCCAAACACCTATATGCTGATTCAGATATTTTTCTAATATGTTCAATAAAGTTGAGTTTGCTATCGAATGTAATTCCCAGATCGCGAATAAATTCCGGTCTATGCAAGACAAATCCATTCAAGACATAATCAAACAAAATTGAAAAAACTTTCCTGCTATAGGTTTTAATAAAGCATTTATCTTTATTCAAGGGAAGATGATTGTGGATAGACCAATTATACACACGATTTATATTTAATTGCAGAGAGAGGCAGTCATCTAGTGATTTAATCTCGTGAAACATTTTAAGGTCATCTGCGTAGAGCAAGCACTTTATATCAACTTCTTGGATTACATCATTGATAAAGATTTTAAACAAAAGGGGTCCCATAACAGACCCTTGGGGAACGCCTGATACCTGGGCAAACTTGTCAGAAGAGTGACCATTATAGTACACATACTGGTATCTATTTGAAAAATACGATGCAAAAAGTGTGATCATCGATTCTGAAAAGCCAAACTCATCCATTTTTGACAAAAGTAACCTGTGATTAAGGCGGTCAAAGGCTTTTGAAAAGTCCATGTATACACAATCGACTTGGCTGCATTTATCAAGACATTCAGATAAAAACTGTGTTTTCAGAAATAAGTTGGTTGCAGTTGACCTTCCTCTAATAAAACCATGCTGTTGAGGTGCTAAATAATTAGCAACATGTGAATACATTTGGGAGTGGAGGACAATTTCAAAGACCTTAGAGAAGTTGTTTATCAATGTGATCGGCCGGTAGTTAGTAACCTCATCTCTATTACCAGATTTAAATACAGGAATAATTCGCGATTCTTTCCAAATTTTTGGAAATATGGATTGCTTTAGGATTAAATTAAAAATAGCAGTCAGTGGTTTTTTCAAAACAGTTGCACAGTCTCTAACTAAGAACGATGGAATAGAATCCGGACCCGCGGTCATTGTGGGCTTTAACTGTTGAATTGCTTTACATACCTCATTTTCCGTGACATGTGTTATATCAAGGGTGTTGAAGTTTATCTGCTTTCTCCTTACATGGGTAATGTTAGCAGAGTCATTAGCAAACGACTGCTCAAACAATTTAGCAAATGCATTGACTATGTCACATGGCACACGTAGTTCCTCACTTTCAAATTTCATGGTGGAAGGGATTCCAGACTGTCGCTTTTTGTCATTTATAAAAGCCCAAAACTTTTTTGGATTAGTTTTAATCTCAGCTTCTACTGAATGTACATACGCTCTATGAGAGTTTTTCAACAATGCTTTTGTTTGGTTCCTTAGGGATTTAAAAATTTCATATGCTTCAACTGTTTGACTTCTTTTATATCTCACCCATGCTTTATGTTTTTGTTTCAGATGTAATATAATATCCATATCATACCATGTCGGGTAAATGCCATGCTGCACTTTTTTTAATGGAACCCACGCATTACAAATATTATATAAAGTATCATATAAATACTGAACGGCATCATTAACATTCGTCATACTTTCGAGTAGTGAAAAGTCCTCTGAACACAAATTTCCATAAAGTTGATGAAAATTAGCTTTTCTAAAATTTAACTCATGACTGCAATTGTTTCTGAAAGACGAGGTTTTTTTTTTACAAAGTGCCAAATTAATTTCCAATGCGGGATGGTAGTTATCTTCAGAGGTTATAACCTCTGATGAATGTGAAATTAAACAGTCAATGTTAGTATAAACCAGATCTAGGAGGCGGTGATTGACGTTTAGTATATGGTTTTTTTGATTTAGATTAAGAAAGTTACTAAAATTATTACAATAATTGTATATTTCACTTGGATAACTGTTATTTGCAGCGCAGCTATGGAATTCCGAAATGTTAAAATCACCCACAATTATAACATTCGACTTATATAAAATATTAATTGACATAAGGGATTCAAATAGAAGGGCATAATCTTTAGATGACGTTGAGGGTGGTATGTACAACGTGAGTATGTAAATAAGCTGATGCCCCAGTTTTACCCTGACAGCTAATATATCTATTTGTTTCATATCATTGAAATTCGGACTTAATGATTCAAGCGAAATACTATTAGCGAGTAAGTTCTTCCTAGCCGCAATTAAAACACCACCACCTCTCTTCTTAGATGTGGCCAAGAAATCGCGATCTTTTCTAAAAACATTAAAAGAGTTCAAATCAAAAAACTCACCATTGCAAATAGTGGAACTCAGCCAGGTTTCAGTTAAAACAATTACATCACATTCTGTCATTAAATGCGCATTTAATAATACATCAGAAAATTTGGAGTTCAAACCTCTGACATTCTGATAATAAAGCACTAAGTTTGTAGTTAGCCGAGAACTTAATAATGAATTTGTATTACTTAACTTAGTTGTTGTAGTATGGTCAAAAGAAATACCACTATGACTGCTAATTAGTGTTGATGTAAAAAATCGCTATTTACCTGACAAATACCAAAGACTTCTTTATTGATTCTATTCATAACATTCTTAAAAGCCAAACATGAATTATATTCCCAAGCGGCATGAGCAAGGTCTAAATTTGCCGCACTATTATCACCAGGTTTAACTTTAATTTTACTACAATTAATGCATTTTTTGAACTCTCTTTTACTTTTGTCCAATGAGCAGTTTTGAAGTTCATGCGGCCCTGCACAAAAGGAACAAGTAGGTTTATATTTACAATACTTCTTTACATGATTAAAGGCATTACAGTGATAGCAACGCCTAACATTTATATCATCATACACTGAACATGAATTTAAACCTACAAGCAAGCCGCTAACAGATTTCAACTCACGATATGTATCTAGGTCAACTTCAACGATACATTGAAAAATGTCTTTATTGCTTTTGGTTCCCCAGAATTTAATGCACTTATACTCGGAGGCATTACTTTTAAATATGTTATCATTCTGTTTCAAAAGACTGCGAAACGCTGACTCTTGGTCCATATATGCTGGTATTCCAACAATTCTCACTTGCGGTTTAATAGTTGCTAGTTTCTTAATTTCGTAATTCTCAGATAATTTGTCAGTAGCTAAACTTTTTAATTTGTCAGCTTCTTTATCAGTACATGTAAGTATAACACCACCCGACGATACAGATTTCACAGATTTGACGATAACATTTGATTTAGCGGGATCAATTTCATGTACTATATCACCTTTAGTTTTATGAACAGACTGTTTAGTGTCCTTTGGCTTGATAATTACTTTAGAGTTAGCTTTTGTTTGGGAAATCACAGCATAAGATGGTTTAGTCATGCTATCAGTGGCACAAGGTTTGGACAAGTCAACATTATTTGACATTACTCTAACTAAATCAATATTACTTAGCTTTAAATTCTGCACCTCCTGACGCAAGTTAGCTATTTCAAGCTTCAATATTTCAGACTCATGACTAACTGCACTTTGGACTGCGTCTGTAATCAGTTTATTAAATATATCGGAATTTACAAAATGATGATAAAGAGGAATTTTAAACTTGTTATTGCAATCCGCACATAGGATTTTTACATGACCGGAGCGCCTATGAGCTCTAGACACAGCAGCAGATTCTTCAGCTGACAACCCCAAACATGATAAATGCATAGAGCGCTCACAACCATCACATATCACACCAATCTCAGGATCAACACTGGCAGAACATCCCGGACAAGTCGGAGAAGAACAAAGAGGTAACATTTCATGTTACAAGAAAACTGTTAAAATTCTTCAGAAACGTCACTTTTGAAGTGTTTTCTTGTACTTTTAAGCCACTCAGATACCCTACGGGCTCGGAAAGTGCAACAAAACCATCAAATTTTAGCTAGAAACTGTATTTTTGTCGATTTTTATTGAATTTGAACTATATTTCAACGTTTTTTGATGGTTCTGAGCCACCAAACACACTTAAAGCATGCAGAATCGACTCAGAATAGGAAAAGGAGACGTTTAGGTCAATTTTATGCATTCTGGCGTTCGTAGATACAAGAAAACTGTTAAAATTCTTCAGAAACGTCACTTTTGAAGTGTTTTCTTGTACTTTTAAGCCACTCAGATACCCTACGGGCTCGGAAAGTGCAACGAAACCATCAAATTTTAGCTAGAAACTGTATTTTTGTCGATTTTTATTGAATTTGAACTATATTTCAACGTTTTTTGATGGTTCTGAGCCACCAAACACACTTAAAGCATGCAGAATCGACTCAGAATAGGAAAAGGAGACGTTTAGGTCAATTTTATGCATTCTGGCGTTCGTAGATACAAGAAAACTGTTAAAATTCTTCAGAAACGTCACTTTTGAAGTGTTTTCTTGTACTTTTAAGCCACTCAGATACCCTACGGGCTCGGAAAGTGCAACGAAACCATCAAATTTTAGCTAGAAACTGTATTTTTGTCGATTTTTATTGAATTTGAACTATATTTCAACGTTTTTTGATGGTTCTGAGCCACCAAACACACTTAAAGCATGCAGAATCGACTCAGAATAGGAAAAGGAGACGTTTAGGTCAATTTTATGCATTCTGGCGTTCGTAGATACAAGAAAACTGTTAAAATTCTTCAGAAACGTCACTTTTGAAGTGTTTTCTTGTACTTTTAAGCCACTCAGATACCCTACGGGCTCGGAAAGTGCAACGAAACCATCAAATTTTAGCTAGAAACTGTATTTTTGTCGATTTTTATTGAATTTGAACTATATTTCAACGTTTTTTGATGGTTCTGAGCCACCAAACACACTTAAAGCATGCAGAATCGACTCAGAATAGGAAAAGGAGACGTTTAGGTCAATTTTATGCATTCTGGCGTTCGTAGATTATTATTATTATTATTATTATTAATGAATCCTCTTGACAGGCTTAAGGCCCAATTACCAAGAGGCAATATCATAAATCCGATCTAAACTAGGCACAATGATTAACAAAAACGAAAACAAAACCAAATAACCAAAGAATTAAGATTAAGATAAAAGTCAACGAAAAGAATTGGAAGAATATATAGTTTTACTTATTTTAATTCAGCACTATATTCTCTTTAAATTTAACTTTTCTTTATATCTGACAGTTTGCAGTAGAAAACGTCAACCTTTTTTTCGAAATCCTTGTAACACTCCAGCATTTGGTAGAAAGGAGCAGATTTCAATATATTGGTTCTAGGAAATTTTTGTTCAAAGATTGTTTTTTGTCGTAAATTCTTTCTGGGAATTCTTATATTTAGCATTTCTACCAATTCTTGACATTTAATTTTGTAATTGACTATTTTATACAAGAATATAACATAAGCGTATTTCCTCCTTTCTACCAAGCTTTGAACCTGAAAGCGATCGTTTAGGATATCATTCGAAATACTTCTACAGGGATAAACTCCATCAATTTTATAGGCCATATATTTTAAAGCACGCCTCTGTGTTCTTTCCAACGCTGTAACATGAACTTTGTAAATTGGACTCCACACAACAGAACAATATTCCAATCGAGACCTGACATAAACAAAATACAATGATCTAGTAGTGGAAACGTGAAGAAAATAACTAGAATTTCGAATGACAAATCCCAAACACCTATATGCTGATTCAGATATTTTTCTAATATGTTCAATAAAGTTGAGTTTGCTATCGAATGTAATTCCCAGATCGCGAATAAATTCCGGTCTATGCAAGACAAATCCATTCAAGACATAATCAAACAAAATTGAAAAAACTTTCCTGCTATAGGTTTTAATAAAGCATTTATCTTTATTCAAGGGAAGATGATTGTGGATAGACCAATTATACACACGATTTATATTTAATTGCAGAGAGAGGCAGTCATCTAGTGATTTAATCTCGTGAAACATTTTAAGGTCATCTGCGTAGAGCAAGCACTTTATATCAACTTCTTGGATTACATCATTGATAAAGATTTTAAACAAAAGGGGTCCCATAACAGACCCTTGGGGAACGCCTGATACCTGGGCAAACTTGTCAGAAGAGTGACCATTATAGTACACATACTGGTATCTATTTGAAAAATACGATGCAAAAAGTGTGATCATCGATTCTGAAAAGCCAAACTCATCCATTTTTGACAAAAGTAACCTGTGATTAAGGCGGTCAAAGGCTTTTGAAAAGTCCATGTATACACAATCGACTTGGCTGCATTTATCAAGACATTCAGATAAAAACTGTGTTTTCAGAAATAAGTTGGTTGCAGTTGACCTTCCTCTAATAAAACCATGCTGTTGAGGTGCTAAATAATTAGCAACATGTGAATACATTTGGGAGTGGAGGACAATTTCAAAGACCTTAGAGAAGTTGTTTATCAATGTGATCGGCCGGTAGTTAGTAACCTCATCTCTATTACCAGATTTAAATACAGGAATAATTCGCGATTCTTTCCAAATTTTTGGAAATATGGATTGCTTTAGGATTAAATTAAAAATAGCAGTCAGTGGTTTTTTCAAAACAGTTGCACAGTCTCTAACTAAGAACGATGGAATAGAATCCGGACCCGCGGTCATTGTGGGCTTTAACTGTTGAATTGCTTTACATACCTCATTTTCCGTGACATGTGTTATATCAAGGGTGTTGAAGTTTATCTGCTTTCTCCTTACATGGGTAATGTTAGCAGAGTCATTAGCAAACGACTGCTCAAACAATTTAGCAAATGCATTGACTATGTCACATGGCACACGTAGTTCCTCACTTTCAAATTTCATGGTGGAAGGGATTCCAGACTGTCGCTTTTTGTCATTTATAAAAGCCCAAAACTTTTTTGGATTAGTTTTAATCTCAGCTTCTACTGAATGTACATACGCTCTATGAGAGTTTTTCAACAATGCTTTTGTTTGGTTCCTTAGGGATTTAAAAATTTCATATGCTTCAACTGTTTGACTTCTTTTATATCTCACCCATGCTTTATGTTTTTGTTTCAGATGTAATATAATATCCATATCATACCATGTCGGGTAAATGCCATGCTGCACTTTTTTTAATGGAACCCACGCATTACAAATATTATATAAAGTATCATATAAATACTGAACGGCATCATTAACATTCGTCATACTTTCGAGTAGTGAAAAGTCCTCTGAACACAAATTTCCATAAAGTTGATGAAAATTAGCTTTTCTAAAATTTAACTCATGACTGCAATTGTTTCTGAAAGACGAGGTTTTTTTTTTACAAAGTGCCAAATTAATTTCCAATGCGGGATGGTAGTTATCTTCAGAGGTTATAACCTCTGATGAATGTGAAATTAAACAGTCAATGTTAGTATAAACCAGATCTAGGAGGCGGTGATTGACGTTTAGTATATGGTTTTTTTGATTTAGATTAAGAAAGTTACTAAAATTATTACAATAATTGTATATTTCACTTGGATAACTGTTATTTGCAGCGCAGCTATGGAATTCCGAAATGTTAAAATCACCCACAATTATAACATTCGACTTATATAAAATATTAATTGACATAAGGGATTCAAATAGAAGGGCATAATCTTTAGATGACGTTGAGGGTGGTATGTACAACGTGAGTATGTAAATAAGCTGATGCCCCAGTTTTACCCTGACAGCTAATATATCTATTTGTTTCATATCATTGAAATTCGGACTTAATGATTCAAGCGAAATACTATTAGCGAGTAAGTTCTTCCTAGCCGCAATTAAAACACCACCACCTCTCTTCTTAGATGTGGCCAAGAAATCGCGATCTTTTCTAAAAACATTAAAAGAGTTCAAATCAAAAAACTCACCATTGCAAATAGTGGAACTCAGCCAGGTTTCAGTTAAAACAATTACATCACATTCTGTCATTAAATGCGCATTTAATAATACATCAGAAAATTTGGAGTTCAAACCTCTGACATTCTGATAATAAAGCACTAAGTTTGTAGTTAGCCGAGAACTTAATAATGAATTTGTATTACTTAACTTAGTTGTTGTAGTATGGTCAAAAGAAATACCACTATGACTGCTAATTAGTGTTGATGTAAAAAATCGCTATTTACCTGACAAATACCAAAGACTTCTTTATTGATTCTATTCATAACATTCTTAAAAGCCAAACATGAATTATATTCCCAAGCGGCATGAGCAAGGTCTAAATTTGCCGCACTATTATCACCAGGTTTAACTTTAATTTTACTACAATTAATGCATTTTTTGAACTCTCTTTTACTTTTGTCCAATGAGCAGTTTTGAAGTTCATGCGGCCCTGCACAAAAGGAACAAGTAGGTTTATATTTACAATACTTCTTTACATGATTAAAGGCATTACAGTGATAGCAACGCCTAACATTTATATCATCATACACTGAACATGAATTTAAACCTACAAGCAAGCCGCTAACAGATTTCAACTCACGATATGTATCTAGGTCAACTTCAACGATACATTGAAAAATGTCTTTATTGCTTTTGGTTCCCCAGAATTTAATGCACTTATACTCGGAGGCATTACTTTTAAATATGTTATCATTCTGTTTCAAAAGACTGCGAAACGCTGACTCTTGGTCCATATATGCTGGTATTCCAACAATTCTCACTTGCGGTTTAATAGTTGCTAGTTTCTTAATTTCGTAATTCTCAGATAATTTGTCAGTAGCTAAACTTTTTAATTTGTCAGCTTCTTTATCAGTACATGTAAGTATAACACCACCCGACGATACAGATTTCACAGATTTGACGATAACATTTGATTTAGCGGGATCAATTTCATGTACTATATCACCTTTAGTTTTATGAACAGACTGTTAGTGTCCTTTGGCTTGATAATTACTTTAGAGTTAGCTTTTGTTTGGGAAATCACAGCATAAGATGGTTTAGTCATGCTATCAGTGGCACAAGGTTTGGACAAGTCAACATTATTTGACATTACTCTAACTAAATCAATATTACTTAGCTTTAAATTCTGCACCTCCTGACGCAAGTTAGCTATTTCAAGCTTCAATATTTCAGACTCATGACTAACTGCACTTTGGACTGCGTCTGTAATCAGTTTATTAAATATATCGGAATTTACAAAATGATGATAAAGAGGAATTTTAAACTTGTTATTGCAATCCGCACATAGGATTTTTACATGACCGGAGCGCCTATGAGCTCTAGACACAGCAGCAGATTCTTCAGCTGACAACCCCAAACATGATAAATGCATAGAGCGCTCACAACCATCACATATCACACCAATCTCAGGATCAACACTGGCAGAACATCCCGGACAAGTCGGAGAAGAACAAAGAGGTAACATTTCATGTTACAAGAAAACTGTTAAAATTCTTCAGAAACGTCACTTTTGAAGTGTTTTCTTGTACTTTTAAGCCACTCAGATACCCTACGGGCTCGGAAAGTGCAACGAAACCATCAAATTTTAGCTAGAAACTGTATTTTTGTCGATTTTTATTGAATTTGAACTATATTTCAACGTTTTTTGATGGTTCTGAGCCACCAAACACACTTAAAGCATGCAGAATCGACTCAGAATAGGAAAAGGAGACGTTTAGGTCAATTTTATGCATTCTGGCGTTCGTAGATACAAGAAAACTGTTAAAATTCTTCAGAAACGTCACTTTTGAAGTGTTTTCTTGTACTTTTAAGCCACTCAGATACCCTACGGGCTCGGAAAGTGCAACGAAACCATCAAATTTTAGCTAGAAACTGTATTTTTGTCGATTTTTATTGAATTTGAACTATATTTCAACGTTTTTTGATGGTTCTGAGCCACCAAACACACTTAAAGCATGCAGAATCGACTCAGAATAGGAAAAGGAGACGTTTAGGTCAATTTTATGCATTCTGGCGTTCGTAGATACAAGAAAACTGTTAAAATTCTTCAGAAACGTCACTTTTGAAGTGTTTTCTTGTACTTTTAAGCCACTCAGATACCCTACGGGCTCGGAAAGTGCAACGAAACCATCAAATTTTAGCTAGAAACTGTATTTTTGTCGATTTTTATTGAATTTGAACTATATTTCAACGTTTTTTGATGGTTCTGAGCCACCAAACACACTTAAAGCATGCAGAATCGACTCAGAATAGGAAAAGGAGACGTTTAGGTCAATTTTATGCATTCTGGCGTTCGTAGATACAAGAAAACTGTTAAAATTCTTCAGAAACGTCACTTTTGAAGTGTTTTCTTGTACTTTTAAGCCACTCAGATACCCTACGGGCTCGGAAAGTGCAACGAAACCATCAATTTTAGCTAGAAACTGTATTTTTGTCGATTTTTATTGAATTTGAACTATATTTCAACGTTTTTTGATGGTTCTGAGCCACCAAACACACTTAAAGCATGCAGAATCGACTCAGAATAGGAAAAGGAGACGTTTAGGTCAATTTTATGCATTCTGGCGTTCGTAGATACAAGAAAACTGTTAAAATTCTTCAGAAACGTCACTTTTGAAGTGTTTTCTTGTACTTTTAAGCCACTCAGATACCCTACGGGCTCGGAAAGTGCAACGAAACCATCAAATTTTAGCTAGAAACTGTATTTTTGTCGATTTTTATTGAATTTGAACTATATTTCAACGTTTTTTGATGGTTCTGAGCCACCAAACACACTTAAAGCATGCAGAATCGACTCAGAATAGGAAAAGGAGACGTTTAGGTCAATTTTATGCATTCTGGCGTTCGTAGATACAAGAAAACTGTTAAAATTCTTCAGAAACGTCACTTTTGAAGTGTTTTCTTGTACTTTTAAGCCACTCAGATACCCTACGGGCTCGGAAAGTGCAACGAAACCATCAAATTTTAGCTAGAAACTGTATTTTTGTCGATTTTTATTGAATTTGAACTATATTTCAACGTTTTTTGATGGTTCTGAGCCACCAAACACACTTAAAGCATGCAGAATCGACTCAGAATAGGAAAAGGAGACGTTTAGGTCAATTTTATGCATTCTGGCGTTCGTAGATACAAGAAAACTGTTAAAATTCTTCAGAAACGTCACTTTTGAAGTGTTTTCTTGTACTTTTAAGCCACTCAGATACCCTACGGGCTCGGAAAGTGCAACGAAACCATCAAATTTTAGCTAGAAACTGTATTTTTGTCGATTTTTATTGAATTTGAACTATATTTCAACGTTTTTTGATGGTTCTGAGCCACCAAACACACTTAAAGCATGCAGAATCGACTCAGAATAGGAAAAGGAGACGTTTAGGTCAATTTTATGCATTCTGGCGTTCGTAGATACAAGAAAACTGTTAAAATTCTTCAGAAACGTCACTTTTGAAGTGTTTTCTTGTACTTTTAAGCCACTCAGATACCCTACGGGCTCGGAAAGTGCAACGAAACCATCAAATTTTAGCTAGAAACTGTATTTTTGTCGATTTTTATTGAATTTGAACTATATTTCAACGTTTTTTGATGGTTCTGAGCCACCAAACACACTTAAAGCATGCAGAATCGACTCAGAATAGGAAAAAGGAGACGTTTAGGTCAATTTTATGCATTCTGGCGTTCGTAGATACAAGAAAACTGTTAAAATTCTTCAGAAACGTCACTTTTGAAGTGTTTTCTTGTACTTTTAAGCCACTCAGATACCCTACGGGCTCGGAAAGTGCAACGAAACCATCAAAATTTAGCTAGAAACTGTATTTTTGTCGATTTTATTGAATTTGAACTATATTTCAACGTTTTTTGGAGGTGTCTGAGCCACAAATGCACTTAAAGCATCAGAATCGACTCAAAGAAAGAGACGTTTAGGTAATTTTAATGCATTCTTCGTTGTAATACAAGAAACAATGTTAAAATTACTAAACGTCTACTTTTGAAGTGTTTTCTTGTACTTTAAGCCTCGTTTACTGGTGCTCGGAAAGTCAACGAAACCATAAATTATATAGTAGAAACTGTATTTTGTCGATTTTTATGAAATTTGATATTTCTTCACTTTTTGATGTGTATCTGAGTCCTAAAACACAAGAAAACACTCAAATAAAAGTGACGTTTAAGAATTTTAAGTTTTTCTTGTATCTAACAAGCAAATGTATAAAATTCTCGAAACGTCCTCACTTTGAAGTGTTTAAGTTGTTTTGTCAAACCATCAAAACTGAAATACTAGTCAAATTGCAACGAAATAAATTTAAGAAATTATGCATTTTTATTAGAATTTGATGTTTTCGTTGTTTTGACCGTGGTTCTGAGGCTAAAAAGTACAAGAAAACACTTCAAATAGGAGTTGAAGAATTTTAACATTTGTTCTTGTTCGACGAACCAAGATAAAATGTCCTAAAACTCTCCGTTTCCTTTCTGAGTCGTTTGCATCTTTATTGTTATGGCTCAGATACCTCTCAAAAACGTGAACGAAAAGTTCAAATTCATAAAACGACGAAATATTACAGTTTTACTGAAAATTTGAGATTTGTTGCACTTTTCGAGCCCGTAGGTATCTGAGTGCTTAAAAGTACAAGAAAACACTTCAAAATGACGTTCTGAAGAATTTTAACAGTTTTCTTGTAACTACGAACGCCAGAATGCATAAAATTGACTCAAAACGTCACTTTTAGTGTTTCTTGATTAGATCAGATGCCTTAGTGTGGGGCTCGAACCATGCAAGAAACTGAAATTATTAGCATAATAAAATCGACAAAATAGTTTCTACTATAATTTGATGTATTTCTTTTACTTTCCGAGCCCGTAGGGTATCTGAGTGGCTTAAAAGTACAAGAAAACACTTCAAAGTGAAGTTTCTGAAGAATTTTAACAGTTTCTTGTTCTAGCGAACGCCAGAATGCATAAAATGACTAAATTCTTTCCTTTTGAGTGTTTTCTTGTGTTTTAGCTCAGAACCCACGGATAAGTCAAAACATAAAAATGCAAAAAACGTTTTGCTAAATTGATTTTTCACTTTCGAGCCGAGGGTACTGATCTTAAAAGTACAAGAAAACACTCAAAAGGACGTTTCTGGAATTTTAACGTTTCTTGTATCTACGAACGCAAATGATAAAATTGATAAATCTCCTTTCCTATCTGATCGATCTGCATGCTTTAAGTGTGTTTGTGCTCAGAACCATCAAAAAACGTGAAATAAGTTCAAATCATAAAATCGACAAAATAGTTTTTGCTAAATTTGATGGTTTCGTTGCACTTTCCGAGCCCGTAGGGTATCTGAGTGCTTAAAAGTACAAGAAAACACTTCAAAAGTGACGTTTCTGAAGAATTTTAACAGTTTTCTTGTATCTACGAACGCCAGAATGCATAAAATTGACCTAAACGTCTCCTTTTCCTATTCTGAGTCGATTCTGCATGCTTTAAGTGTGTTTGGTGGCTCAGAACCATCAAAAAACGTTGAAATATAGTTCAAATTCAATAAAAATCGACAAAAATACAGTTTCTAGCTAAAATTTGATGGTTTCGTTGCACTTTCCGAGCCCGTAGGGTATCTGAGTGGCTTAAAAGTACAAGAAAACACTTCAAAAGTGACGTTTCTGAAGAATTTTAACAGTTTTCTTGTATCTACGAACGCCAGAATGCATAAAATTGACCTAAACGTCTCCTTTTCCTATTCTGAGTCGATTCTGCATGCTTTAAGTGTGTTTGGTGGCTCAGAACCATCAAAAAACGTGAATATAGTTCAATTCAATAAAAACGACAAAAATACAGTTTCTACTAAAATTGTGTTTCGTTGCACTTCCGAGCCCGTGGGTATCTGAGTGGCTTAAAGTACAAGAAAACACTTCAAAGTGACGTTTCTGAAGATTTTAACTTTTTCTTGTATCTACGAACGCAGAAGATAAATTGACCTAAACGTCTCCTTTCCTATTCGAGTCGATTCTGCATGCTTTAAGTGTGTTTGGTGCTCAGAACCATCAAAAACGTTGAAATATGTTCAAATTCAATAAAAATCGACAAAAATACAGTTTCTAGCTAAATTTGATGGTTTCGTTGCACTTCCGAGCCCGTAGGTATCGAGTGGCTTAAAAGACAAGAAAACACTTCAAAAGTGACGTTTCTGAAGAATTTTAACAGTTTTCTTGTATCTACGAACGCCAGAATGCATAAAATTGACCTAAACGTCTCCTTTCCTATTCTGAGCGATTCTGCATGCTTTAAGTGTGTTTGGTGCTCAGAACCATCAAAAAACGTTGAAATATAGTTCAAATTCAATAAAATCGACAAAATACAGTTTCTAGCTAAAATTTGATGGTTTCGTTGCACTTTCCGAGCCCGTAGGGTATCTGAGTGGCTTAAAATACAAGAAAACACTTCAAAAGTGACGTTTCTGAGAATTTTAACAGTTTTCTTGTATCTACGAACGCCAGAATGCATAAAATTGACCTAAACGTCTCCTTTTCCTATTCTGAGTCGATTCTGCATGCTTTAAGTGGTTTGGTGGCTCAGAAACCATCAAAAACGTTGAAATATAGTTCAATTCAATAAAAATCGACAAAATACAGTTTCTAGCTAAAATTTGATGGTTTCGTTGCACTTTCCGAGCCCGTAGGTATCTGAGTGGCTTAAAAGTACAAGAAAAATTCAAAAGTGACGTTTCTGAAGAATTTTAACAGTTTTCTTGTATCTACGAACGCCAGAATGCATAAAATTGACCTAAACGTCTCTTTTCCTATTCTGAGTCGATTCTGCATGCTTTAAGTGTGTTTGTGGCTCAGAACCATCAAAAAACTTGAAATATAGTTCAAATTCAATAAAATCGACAAAAATACAGTTTCTAGCTAAAATTTGATGTTTCGTTGCACTTTCCGAGCCCGTGGGTATCTGAGTGGCTTAAAAGTACAAGAAAACACTTCAAAAGTGACGTTTCTGAAGAATTTTAACAGTTTTCTTGTATCTACGAACGCCAGAATGCATAAAATTGACCTAAACGTCTCCTTTTCCTATTCTGAGTCGATTCTGCATGCTTTAAGTGTGTTTGGTGCTCGAACATCAAAAAACGTTGAAATATAGTTCAAATTCAATAAAAATCGACAAAATACAGTTTCTAGCTAAAATTTGATGGTTTCGTTGCACTTTCCGAGCCGTAGGTATCTGAGTGGCTTAAAGTACAAGAAAAACTTCAAAAGTGACGTTTCTGAAGAATTTTAACAGTTTTCTTGTATTACGAACGCCAGAATGCATAAAATTGACCTAAACGTCTCCTTTTCCTATTCTGAGTCGATTCTGCATGCTTTAAGTGTGTTTGGTGCTCAGAACATCAAAAAACGTTGAAATATAGTTCAAATTCAATAAAAATCGACAAAAATACAGTTTCTAGCTAAAATTTGATGGTTTCGTTGCACTTTCCGAGCCCGTAGGTATCTGAGTGGCTTAAAATACAAGAAAACACTTCAAAAGTGACGTTTCTGAAGAATTTTAACAGTTTTTCTTGTATCTACGAACGCCAGAATGCATAAAATTGACCTAAACGTCTCCTTTTCCTATTCTGAGTCGATTCTGCATGCTTTAAGTGTTTGGTGGCTCAGAACCATCAAAAAACGTTGAAATATAGTTCAAATTCAATAAAAATCGACAAAATACAGTTTCTAGCTAAAATTTGATGTTTCGTTGCACTTTCCGAGCCGTAGGGTATCTGAGTGGCTTAAAAGTACAAGAAAACACTTCAAAAGTGACGTTTCTGAAGAATTTTAACAGTTTTCTTGTATCTACGAACGCCAGAATGCATAAAATTGACCTAAACGTCTCCTTTTCCTATTCTGAGTCGATTCTGCATGCTTTAAGTGTGTTGTGGCTCAGAACCATCAAAAAACGT